>JAAWWB010001632.1:0-50001 GCA_018804465.1 Populus tomentosa
GCCAAATGGTTGATGCAAATGGTTATGTCATTGCTGTTTTTTCCAGGTTTCTTAACTTGTAACGTATCATATGTTGAGCACTTTCTTTGTATTTGTAGTTGTAGACTAATTGGTTATGTTTGAGATGTTTTTAATAGTTATTGTTGTACCTTTTACAAGCTATAATTTTAGGTTTCATATTGACTTCTATAGCCTAGTTTGAATGGCTGGAAAACTTTGTGTGCAGTTTGCTTTTTCAGCCTTGAATTTGATATTGTAACTTAACGGATTTCATGGTTTTTTTTGAGTTGAATGGCTGCTGATTGGTTGAATGTTAGTTGACTTGAATGGCAGCTACTGCTATGAATTATTGTTCCTTACTTGAATGTTTGATAATGGGTTAAATGAGAGTTGTTGGGTTGAATGGTTGTTCATGGTATAAATTTTCGGTTTGGTGATGGGTATGGCAGTAAATATATCATGGTTTGTGCTCTGTGTGTGTTTTTATTTAAGCTGCATTATCATTCCAAAGCATTTTCATTGGCTGGCCATAAATTTTGCAAGCATTCCCATGTGTATTGAGAGCTGTTTTCAGGAGGTTTTGTTTCTGTTTTTACACTGCAACATCAAGTTCATTGATTTTAGAAGGTTAGTTGTTGATTTTAGGGCTGCTTTTTAGTTAATAAAGCTTGATCTTTATGTTTTTTTACCAAATTTAGATGGTAAATCTGATAGGGCTGCTGTTATAGTCAATAAAGCAAGTTCATTTTTTTTTTCTATTTATACAGCAGTCCCTTCTCTTTAGTTTTTTTTTCCCCTCATGAAACCTTAATTGATTGCCACCAAATATTTCAAGCATGCCAATGTGTATGAACACTGTTTTGAGGGTTGAATTTAAGGTTGTGTTGTAAAATATTGAATGTGTTACTTATAAGTAAAATCTGTTCGATTTGTAGGGGTTGCTTTAATTTAAATGTTTTTTTGTTTAAGTTAATGTCGTCGTTACTAAGTTTGATTATTAGGGATTGCTGCAATGTAGATGTTTTGGGATAAGTTAATGTCGCCATTAATGTTAAAAATATTGTAAGCAAATTACGACGTGAAAACTGTCATGTTTCCGTTATGTTGCAGGTTGAAAATTACAGGTTGAAAATTACAATTATTGTTGTGTTGTAAAACATTAAATGAGTTACGTATAAGTTAAATATGTTCAATAATTAGTGCTTGATCAAACATAAATGTTTTGTGTTAAGACCGCCATTAACGACACAAAAAATTCAAAACATATTATTCAATGAACATGTATTTTTTACCGACACTCTGTAGGTTGAAAATTGATATCAAGTTGTGTTTATAGATATGGATGTGAATTGGTTTAATGCACTTTTTGATGACCATTATGAAAATGTTATGAATAATGTTGGTCAATATGTGTCTGATAGGTTTGCTGGTACAAGTTCTGGAAGTGGTTTTGGAGGTAGTTTCGGTGATGGTTATGGGAACTATAATAGTGAGGTTCAGGAGGACGACCTAAATCAACAGGATGATGATAATGGTGGTGATTTATTTTGGTATAGAGAGTGTGATCGAACTAAATTAGTCATATGCACTACTGGAGCACTGGCTTTGTATTACAATACGTATATTTATAAAGAGCAATGTACGGATTCATACAACACTGGCATGCGATGGTTGCTTGAAATTTAAAATGGGCATTGGATGCGTTGTTTGTACATGTTTCGGATGGATGCAGACACATTGAAGAGTTTGGCTTTTGAGTTGGAAACGATGTACGGGCTGAAACCGTCTAGACGGATGAGTGTTATTGAGAAATTAGGCATGTTTCTCTACATTTTAGCTCTAGGTGATTCGAATAGAAAAGTGTAGGAGCGTTTTCAGCATTCAAGTGAAACCGTTTCCAGAAATTTCAACGAGGTTCTTTGTTCTGTGTGCTTGCTAGCAGCTGATTTAATCTGACCAGTAGATCCAGAATTCACAACAACACCATTAGAAATTGAAATGAATCCGAGATACATGCCCTATTTCAAGGTAAGCAATACTTTGTACAAGTAGTTAAATATTTCAAAAGGTTACAATCAAATATTTAAGTGCAATTAAATTGATTCGGCAACAAATTTTTTGTTTTTGTAGAATTGCATTGGAGCGATTGATGGAACACATGTACATGCATGTGTTTCACAAGAAAATCAAATACCATTTATTGGTAGAAAAGGTATATCGACACAAAATATAATTGCAGCATGTAGCTTTGACATACAATTTACTTTTGTTTGGGCTGGGTGGGAAGGTAGTGCTTACGATACAAGAATATTTTATGAGGCGATTGGAAATACAAACATACAATTTCCGCGGCCACCGGAATGTAAAAAAAATATGGTTGTTGTTCAGTTGGTCTAATTTGTTTTTCTATGAAGTATTTTGTAAGCGTTAAATAATTATTACATTTATGCAGGGAAGTATTATCTCGTTGATTTGGGATATCCGAATGAGTACGGTTACTTGGGTCCATATAGAGGGGAGAGATATCATCTTCCAGAATTTCATCGACGAGGACAACCGCGAAGCCGGGAGGAATTATTCAACCAAGTCCATTCATCATTACGATGTGTAATCGAACGTATATTTGGAGTTTGAAAGAAAAGATGGTGAATCTTGCAAACCATGCCTGAGTTTTCTTACAAATCACATGTTAAAATTGTTGTCGCATCAATGGAGCTGCACAACTATATTCGATGGAAGTCGGGCCAAGATGTTGCATTCAACAAGTTTGATAGCCATCCTGATTTCGTTTCTCCAGATACTTTTCCCGATGTCGTTCCACAATCACAAACAAGTGGGCACCAGAGGACGTCGCGTATGGATTATATTCGTGATGACATTGCAAATAGTTTGATGTAGCAATAATGTTTAATTATAATAACAAATCACGCTTTTATTATTTTGTTGGTATTTATGTGGACAAAATATTTTATTTCCTCTTAATACAAAGAATGATTTTATTTGTGTCCTTTTTAGTCATTTTGAGTACAAAAACAACTGCAATCACAGGTTTAACCAAACATGTTTTTAACCACAATAAAGTTAAACCACACTTTTAACCAAACACACAAAATATATACACAAATCATATAAAAAGTGTTTTTTTTTTAAAATTATTTTTTTTCCTTTCACAACCACAATAATTACAGCAAAAACAAACACACTCTTAACATATCCCATGGCCTAGGATACGATTACCATTGCAGCCAAACACACGGTCTTCAAAACCCCTTCCAGCAAGTCTTCTCTATACCTTCCCTCATAATTCATCAACCCTCTCTCTCTCTCTCGTCCCTTCCGTGAAAAATAAAAACCGCTTAAATCTTCATTTTCGCTTCTTCTTATCAAGCCCACACCACTTAGCTCTTTATCTCCTTCAATGGCTCAACTAAAAACTGATTCTCCTCTCTCCCGTCGTGTCGCTCGTGCCTTCATCGATTTCCTCAACTCCGGTTACCCCTCCCTCTAGAATCTTCTTTACCATAGATTGCATTTCATAATTCATATTATGCTGTTTTTCACTGCCCATGCTAATTTCACTCTCTCTCGATGCCTTGTAATCGAATTGTGGCTGTTTAATTCCATGTTTTTTCAGTGGAAGCTGCTCCCGGTGTTGACCTAGAAGGTCTGGAAGTTGCTAAAGAATGTGTGAGTGATGCTTTCAAGCTTGATTCACCAACTAGTGATGATGATCGCTTAGAACCTGGTTTGTTGATTAATTTATTTCGCTCACTGGAAGCAAATGGGCTGCAAAAGAATAAATCGGATCCTAGCAGCGGCACGGCTCCTGTGGATGCTCCTACTTCTTCTAATAATAATACTAATAATGATGGTGTGTGTCTTATACTCCTGTTTATTGCTTCTGCTCTTCTAGGGTTTAACTGGAAGGCGTTTTGATTGATTTTAAATGTTGTTGTTGGCACGACAGGGTTATCTAGAGATGAGCTTTTTGGGCAATTCTTTGCTGCGCTTGAGAAAATGCACTTCTTTAGAACAACTCCTGATGGGAATGATGATCCTGCTCAACTTGATAGAGCGACACGGTTGTTTCATGATGCTTTAAATGTAAGTTTTATACTCTAATTCCAAGCGGCTTTTCAATGTAGATTTATTTATCGTGCTTTGATTTTTGTTTTTGTATGTGCTAATACGATACTATATGGTATTCCACTTCAAAGTTTGACTGATGAGAAGCACTGTGTCATATCAGGAAATGGAAAAAAATGGATGCCAGACCTATGACCGCAACAGTCTAGCTGAGGCATTAAAGTCACAAGGTACACGAGTTTTGTCCCTCTATGATGTGGGTTTCGTCTAATTTATAAATCGCATGCATATTACATCACTTTGTTTTGTACTGATTCTGGGAAATATCTAGTAATGCCTCCCTTTTCTTCTAATCAAACTTTTGGTAATAACTTTGGTGCAAATCAATCTAAGACAAACTTTGCGGTTTTGGTACCGAATATACAGCCTTAAAAATCATATTTGCTTCTATATTTCACAATCTATCAGTTGCCATATTTCTTCATTTCCTTGAGTCACTCAGCTGTCTTGGTCACATCAGTACTGTTTAATCTGTGTTCAAGCTGTTGCATATATTAGTTTGTTGTTGCTTTTAGGCTGATTGTTTTATGTAATCTTTGTTTGCTTTTTAGGTAACAGGGCTGTGCAGTGTAAACTTTTCTCTGATGCAATAGAGTTGTATTCTTGCGCCATTTCACTTTCTGAAAACAATGCTGTTTACTACTGTAACAGGTGCACTACTGATCCTTTGTATTATGCATACTCACAATATATGAATCGCTCACATGGAAATTTGTCTTCTGCTTGCATCTATGTTTGAGGATTAGGAGAGTGTGCGTTGTGCCAGTTTGTTTAGGGCTATGACTGGGGCCCTTTATAGCTGTATATGTAGTTTCACAAACATTCAAGGTTTCAATTGATTAACATAATTCATGCACATCAGGGCAGCTGCCTACACTCAGATTCACAAATATACCGAAGCAATCAGAGATTGTCTTAAATCTGCCGAAATTGACCCAGGTTACAGTAAAGCCTACAGTCGCCTTGGATTAGCCTATTATGCACAAGGGAACTACATGGATGCTATTGATAAAGGATTTAAGAAAGGTGGGTGTAACACTAATTCTTGGATATTAAGAGATGCTAATTGTCACACAATCTACTAGTAAAATCCTTTAGCTATGCTTGAATTCTTTGTTTATGTTTTTTGTATCCTTAAACATGTTTAGTTTTTTACCATCTTGGTGTTGCCCTAATAATTTCATTTTCTCGAATAGGCATTCTTGCTTGATAATTTGATAAGGACGTGCTGTGTCTTGGGTTTAGCTGTACAATTGTTTTGTTTCAGAAATATGAATATTGGATTGTAGTTAGACGAGTTTGTGTAGCATTCTAGCTAGCTTTCAATATTTTCGCAAGTGCAAGTCCATCATCAATTTGCATCAGAAGAGAAAAGTTGGCAATCCATTGATGTTAGTAGACCTCCCAAAAACCCTAATAATCAAGCATGAAATGCTGCTGGATGGTAGTGTGGGTGTACACGCAGCCTAGTTCTCAATTTCCAAAGGGATACTTAACCTGATTCTGTATTATAGCTGTTGATGTTAGATGGCACTGATGCTCCGTGGAGAAATCCGGAGTCAGTAACAATTCTAAATGCTCTCTGGCTGACGGATAAATGCTCTAGGTTCACTGTGTATTATTCCTCGTCTCCACTTTTCCATTTCAGTACACTTATTACCTGAGTTGTTTGCATGTGAATTTGGGGTGTTTAATGATTGTCTTAGCACTAAAAACCAGTTAATAATTGTATACTGAGTTTACTTGTTGCGACCACTGACCCTTGTCCAAGTTCATATGATTTAGCTATATAAAACTATCAGCATCTGTTTTACTTGCGCCATGCTAATTGCATTTGAGAGATGAACCTAATTTGCTGGAGGCCATCCAGCAGTCAAATTTCCAATCCTTAGTGCTGGTAATAGTTTTTCAGCTAATAATTTTAATCTATTAGTTATTTTTTTGTGGTGTTCATTTCTCCTCGCTAATAAATGTTTTTGCCTTCTATGAAAGTCAAAGGAAAGAGAATATACGAACACACAGCATATTTTTGTGTTTGTGTGGTTAATATCAATTGAATTTATGAAATAGATTGTTTAAGTCATTATTAGTGTCATTGGGATGTGCTTTAAACCATTAGAACATGGTTGGCAATATCATGATTAATTTAATGATTACATCGAGGAAGCAATAATGTTGAACTTTGGCATGTGGAATTTAAAGACTCGTTATTATGGTTAATAATCTAATTTCAAATTTTGATTCCCCCCCCTCTTCAGCCTTGCAACTGGACCCCAGTAATGAAACGGTCAAAGAAAATATTCGGGTTTGTGCCTTCTTTAGTTCTCTAGTCCTCTTGTTCTTTTATGGTTATTGCTTATTGTCCTTATGAACGTAGGTAGCTGAGCAGAAATTGAAAGAACAGCAGCAACGAACAGAACAAGGCCAGGTATTTTACTTTTCTATTTTTCTCCACCATTTGAGAATTGAATTGCTGGACCAGTGTGGTATAGAATTTTTTTATTTTTAAAATTTTGGTATGTGATGATAAACAATCTTTTAGTTATTCAACTTGATATTATAATACTACTGTAATGGTTCTGGCTTCTCGTTATCAAAAGAAATCAGCTGTTGCTGCAATAGTATTGCTACTATTCATAAATTATTTTGTTTTCAAGGATTCAAGTAGGCAATATGAAGCTTGAACATTTTATAGAAATCTTTATTGTTTGCTTTTCCCCATTTGCTGCGTGTACCTTCAGTGTATTCTGGGAATGCATGTATTTGGAAGTTGTCTTTTCATTATTGAACTCGTTTGTCCTCAACCTTCCCAGTGTTTTTCACTATAATTAGCAAATACAACCTATGTTTATGGATGCAATTTTTATACAGGAAAAGCGTGTTCTTCATCCTTTTCACCTTCAGTTTGATTGTTGTATTACGTTCCAAATATCCTTGTGCCACTCATTGGAAGTTGAAAATTTGTCTTGAATACACTAATATTCATCACTTTATTCTTCATTTTGTTTGCTTTACTCATCACCAGGATTCATATGTTCTAATCCTTCTCTGTGCAGAATTCTAGTTCATCCAATCGTGATAATTATGAATCTAGCAATCAATCCACAGGAGGGTCTAGGAGCCATAGTATGCCAATGCAATTTGACATTAATGGCATTCCTGTTGACTTTTCAAGCATGTTACGGAACATGACTGCTCACATGGGAGAGCAATCTCAGGAGAGGCAAGGACAAGATGGGAGCGCTAATGGATCTGATGAACCTGAAATAAGAATAGGCGGGAACATAGGTGTGAATATGACAGAAAATATGCCGGATGAACTAAGAGGAGCTTTCAGGTCAATGATGGAAATGTTCTCAGGGGCAGCTTCCCATGGAAATGCTCAAGATGCCATGAATGGAAGATCACCGACAAACTAAAACATTGATACAATAAGTATCAATTATCGACATGCATTCTCCTTATTTTCTTCCTTTTCTCACTCTAAGTAGGAGATTTGCCTTTTCGACATGTCCACACAGTTGCCATGGGTAATTTAGTCGATGTTGAGACAAAGAAAAGCTAGTATATATAGTGCAGCTTTATTTGGATTTTGGAACCATGTATATTTCTGGAATATGTTCGCCTTGTGAATTGTAGTGTGCGAAAGGATTTGGTGAGGAAAAAAAAATGGATCGTTACAGCTGAATGGATTTTGGTGGGGCAAAATGTTGCTAATTTATTTTCACATGCGGGTGGGTTCTAAGAGGAAGGCACTGTTTTGTTTGGACTGAAGACCTCAAGTCAGAGTCGCCGAATGTGTCCTCGGTCTCACATATTATTTCATAACTCATTTTTAATAAAGTTGAACTAATTTCTGTTTTTATTTATTTTATTTTGTGTGATAAAAAAGCTATAAAAAATAAAGGGGATGAACGAAGAGGAAAGAAAGAAAAAAAAGGAACTAGGTGATTAGGGAAAAATTTTTAAAGCAAAATTATGCAAAACAGGGAAAAGAAAAGAAAATAGAAAAATTAAGTAAAATTGGAAAATCAGATTGAAGTAATATGAAGATTCATTATTTTCCCAGTTTATTATTTATATCTTTTTCCACACAGAAGCGCACGATATGAATACAGACATTAACCAAAAAAAAAAAAAACTTGCAAAGAAACCACCGCGCAAATAAGAGAAGAAAGCTAAAGGCAAGACACCTAATTTACCCAAATAGTCACAAGTCCATGCAAACGATACCTAGTAGCCGTAAACATTTTAACAGTTAAAAAAGAAGTATATTTAGTTAAAAAGATAAAAATATAGATATAAAAATAAATATTTTTAGTCATTGATCAAGACACGGTCATAAATAGCATTAAACTAAGTCAATATAAAAATAAAAATAATTATTATTATATTTTTAAAACTCGATTTAAACGTTAATCAAAGACAAGACCTAAGTCACGAATGGAGTTAACTATTAACCTGGATCAACATAAAAATAAAAATGATGATTATTATAATTTTAAAATTTGATTCAAGAATCAATATAATGCTAAAAATTGTTATTATAGTAATTTTAAAACCCGATTTATGGATCAACCAAGGCAAGGTTCAGGTTACAAGTTGGAAGGGTCAACACGAGTTAATCCGAATTAATGTATAGATACAAATAATTATTATCATAATTTTAAAACTCAACTCGGGTGCTGACCCGAGACAATGTTCATGTCATGGGCCGGAAGGGTCAACTCGATTGACCCAAAATTTTTAATTTTTTTTTCAAAAAAATCAACGAGTTTTTTCCTTGTTTTTTATTATGAGTTGACCTAGGTTTTTTGTCGGATCAGGTCGAGTCAATCCTTCCTTTATTTTTCTTAAACTCAGATCAATTCAGGCTCCAAATCAATCCATCAAGTCAATCCAGTTTTTATAACTAGGATTATTATAATATTATTTTTAAATATTTGATATTTTTTAAAAATATATAAATTTGATAACAATACATATTAAGAGTAAAATAATTTTTTTATATATTTTTTTATATTTTATCTACCATAATTAAACAAGATATATAAACAATTAATTTATCTTGTACATCATTATCAAATATAATTCTCTTTCAGTATTATTTTTTGTTTTGTCTCCTTTATTATTATTATTATTATTATTATTATTATTATTTTCTAAGGATAGTAACTAAATGCTATTTTAGAAAGGTTGACCAGCCACTCCTTGCCAACACCATGAGGCTCGCCGAACCATTCTCCTCCTCTGTTGAGCACTAACCACGATAACAATAGCCTTAATGTCCCTGGTCAACTAGTCTCCACAGCAGCAGCAACCATCTTTCTCCACCCTGATTTCTTTATGCAAGTGGTGGTGGTTTACACTGCCGAAGTAGATAACAAGAAGGAAAAGAGGAGCAACTGATCCATAGTCCACAAGTTGCCCCGCGATGTCGGTATGCAAAACGATGCCCTGGAATCCCACCGGTCCCTCCACACGTATAGCCCACACGCCCCCATTGCATCTCTTCGCTTCAACTACTTCGCTGTAGTTCCAACTGACTCCAATAACTCAGGAAGGTTAATTTTGAATCCTAATATGTGATTTATTTATTTATTTAAATAATTTATATTTGCCTGTATTAATGATTTTTATAATAGATTATACTTGCCTGTATTAATTGGATTTTGTCAGATTATTTGTAATACGTGGACAATTTTTGCTCATGTATGGAATTTTATTGGATTATATTGGGACTTGCTTCTTGATGGCTATTACATGGATTTCGTTATGGAGGCCAATTAGTCATCGTGGACATGAGGATGGTATAATCCTTAAAATAATTATGTTAATGAGAAATTAATTTTTTTCATCTAAAAGTGTGATTTTGGTTTTTGCTAAAAAATTATCTTTTTAATTAAAAATTCAACTTGTGGATGATATTTTTTAAAAGGGTTCTGTACTCGAGAAGTTGAAGTTTTTTTTAATATAAAAAAGTAATGAACATAACCTTGTTTTCTAAAAAAAAAAAATGTGCAAATAAAAGTTTCATTTTTATTTTAATAAAAAAATCAATATATGATTGACAAAATCCTTAAAAAAATTCTATTCTCGAAAAGTTAAAACTTTATGGTTTTTAAAAGAAAAATATAAGGTTTTATTTTCATCAAAGAATTGACCCGATTATAGTAAAATCCTTAAAAAGTTTTTGTTTTTATGAAATCAGATTTCATAAAATATAAAAATACAAATTGTATAACCAAAGAAAACAGGCTAAAGCCTAATTTATCATTTACCATTTTTTAAAATCTCTTATATGTATTCTAAAAAGTAAGGATTAAACCTAGATTCCAGATTTATCTGACATATTAATTATTTTACCTTAAAAAACACATACATGTGTTAATTTATACAAACTCTTATAATATAAGTACAATAGATATTTTTATCATTAAAAACAAACACAAAACAATTTACTTTAGGTAGGATATTTTAGGGTGATTTTCATCTTCTCTTTATTATAATCAACCTTTTACCTGAAAATATCTGAAAGATCAATTAAGATTTCTAGTTATCTTAAAATTAGATGGGGACTTCTTTTTTTTACCCCCCCTTTAAATAATCAATTTGTAGAGATGTCCTGTATGATAAAATGATGACTGCACTATGGACGTTAGGGCTAAGCTTTTGTCTATATATATATATATATATATTCTTATGTTATGATACTTTTTTTAAATGTTCATACCATGTGTATTTGATTAAATTGATCAATATATATGTCATTGCTTATGTTTTACATATCTCGTTTACATGATTGTCATCTATCATTTTTGTTTTTATAAATTATACATGGTTGTGCCTATACACCATGACATGACACCTTATTTGACATACAAATTGTCTTAGGTTAGTATAAAAAAATAATAGTGTCCCGATGTAGTTTCATCTCGGGCTAGCACTCATTAAACCTGATACTCTTATCAAAAGTTTACAAGATCATGATTAGTAGTTAATGGAATTTTCCTGGTACTCTTTATACATTGTAAGCCTTGAGTAAGAATTTTAAGTTTTGTTCACCTGAGCGATGAGGGATCCTTTTTGAGATCACTAGGTTAGCTAATCTACTCACATATAATGGCTAGAACTTTCCCTATGGTGTCTCCTTATATTAGTATAAACAATCAATTATTTTTCTTCTACATAAGTATTTATCTTTGTATAAGTTATTTTCTAGTTTTCACACCGAAAATAAAAACAAGTACAATTCACATTTTAATAGTTTAATTTTATTTGAAAGCCCACATTAAACCAAATTATAAGAGATGAAGAGAGAGAGAGACAGAGAGAGAGAGAGCACCAAATAAACCAAATCTTTAAGAGGTGAAATGAATCAATTAGTTGGTGTACTTGAACTAACTTTACAATCCATAAACCTTAGCACAAGACTTCCAGTTCCTATACTCATTATAGGGATTTCTTCTCTTGATCTTTCATAGACTAAGATCATATAAGAAGTACCTTATTTTTTCACTAAAAATGTGTTGGCTTGCCAAAAATAAACTTTTAACCCTTATTGAATCTACTGAACTAGATCAGGCACTGCTGTTAAAAAATAATATATAGCCACTTTGAACCCCTTCCAAGATCAAATTGTCTTATTAGATGAATATTGAAAAAGTAAATGTAAATTAGTATCATTCATTTGAAGAGTGACTGAAAGCCATTGAAAATATAAATTGGTATGGTCTTTTTAAGGATATTAAGATGTGTCTGGTACTCAATGTTGTTATTCTTGAAGGCTTTAAGGTGTCACAATTCAACAAGTTTACTGGATCTCAATATCCTATAACTTATTTAAGGCTTCATCATACCATAATTGTCAATGTAATCTATGAAGAAAAAAATATTGATGCATCACTTTCATGAAAGCTTGGATGATCTTGCTCTTAATTAGTACATGGATTTTGATACAATTAAAATTAAGAAATGAAGTCATTTGGCTAAAGCTTTTAAAATCAATACTAATTAAATTTAAAATTGGCCCACGATAGAATTATTTTACAAATTACAAAGAAAAGAGCAAATGAAACTGTCAAAGAATATGCTCAAAGATGATAATGAATTGTTGTTAAAGTAAATCCTTTTCTATCTGAAAATGAAATAATCTTCATTTTTATAAACACTTTTAAGGCTCCATATTTTGAATGTATGATCTGTAATACTTTAAAGTAATTCTTATATATTATAGCTGTGTCTGATAGAGTTGACAAGCTCTATGAAAAGAAATGATGATATGGGGGCAAGATAAGATATTGTTGAAGAGAATGCTACTGAAAAAAAAATCTATGAGTCAATAGCATTAGAGGAAATGGCCTAAGAACTTGTTCACATTGTCTAAATTTTTGTCATCATTAAGCACCTAAAGTTTTAACTAGCAATGGACCTCTTTCAACCTGTAAAATGATAAATTCTACCAACCTTCACCATCTTTATTTTAACCTCATCATCATGTTTTTAAAAATACACAAAGTCCAAGTCATTAAATAAAATGCTATGAACAATCTCTCTTCCCAGTTCCTCTCATTAATATTTATCAACATTTTATGGATGCCTATCAAATAGTATCTCTACCATTTGAACCCATTCGACCATATTTTCCTAAATGGTATAAACAAAAATGCTAAATGTAAGTATCATGTAGAAGTTGTGGGTTATTCCATAAATCATTTTAAATGGTTTAAGAAGTATATATACAATTTAATTAAGCATGGGTAATTATTAATTGAAGAGAAATGTAGTGAATACAACATAGTCGATAGAGGTTTTGGGATAGTTAAATCGGGCAACCAAAGTATGATGTATCTTGATGATTAGTGGATCAAGTAGTTGACTCTATAAAATAAAGAAATTCAAATTGGATTTTGATTTAGTGAACAAATATATCATGGCTATCTTGGAATAGGTGCCTAAACTTTGCAACTATGATCATCTTGCATGTTTAAAACTTTGTTATTTTAGGACTGCATCATATATTTTTTTAATTGTGCTATTTTCTTTATATTCAATTATTGTTTTGATCTTGATGAACTTTAAAAAGAAGAGTCCAACTTATCTCTCATTTTTAATATTAAAATATCCATTCCATCCTCGATATATCTTAAAATATAAAGTCTTGATGATCCTTCTTTTTGAATCATAAAATTACCTTTTCACTACTAATAAACCTTAAAAAGAAAAGCTTTCTTAAAATGACATAGTAATGCTCAAAATATAATCAAATGATTTTATGTCTTAAATAATAATAAATAGTTCACATTTGGGTTATAATCCAACCATTTATTTTATGAGGTTAACTTCATGGTTTCTCAATTAATAATGATATTTGAATAAGGCTAAGATTTATCAACATGAACATGTATATATTTAAAATGAAGAAAAACCATATTCGTTGTATCCTTCACAAATTAAAATATATCCATTATCATCCCTTATTAAGCCGTAAATATTTCTTGGATAATAACCAAGACCGGGATAATCCCTTAAGAGCATGTTTTAATCTTAGATGATTGATGAAATTCTCTGAGTACACTAAAACAAGAAGAATATGAAAGGGATGAAAGTATTATAAAAGAGAGCAAAAGGAAAAATAAAATAAAAGGAAAGGCTCTTCAAATTTTCCTAATGATACTGCAAAGTCTAGAATTGAAGATAAAATCTCCATGACAAAAAAAGAGATAAAACTTTGAGAATTAAGATTGAGGAATAATCAATTACTAAAATATCAAAATCAAGGTGACAATCCTAGAAGATTTATGTACTGAATAAGTGGTTCTATGTCTTTTAACCCTTAAACACCATTTAAGCATCATATATACCCAATTTGTCTTTTTTTTTATTTTTTCATAAAACTGAACCTTAATCTATGTTATGTGTTTTTAAAAGCTATTTTGATTAAAAAAATAATAATTTGTTTATATTGATAAGTTTCAGCCTTTTAAAAGAGAATAGAATAAAAATATTATAAAAGAGAGAAAACAGAAAATGAAATGAAATGAAAGGCTCTCCAAAATGTCCCTAATGATGTTGCAAAGTCTAAAATTGAAGATACAATTTCAATGACAAAAAACAAGATAAAACTTCGAGAATAAAGATTGAAGTGCAATTAATTACTAAAATATCAAAATCAAAGCGACAATCATAGAATATCTATGTACTAGATAAGTGATTCTATGTCATTTAACCTTTAAACATCATTTAAGCATTATATTTACCTAATTCTTTCATAGACTTGAACCTTAATATGTGTCACATGCTTTTAAAAGCCATTTTTGAAAAAAAAAACATTGTTTATCTTGATAAGTTTTAGCCTTTAAAAAGAGAATTAAAATATTTATTAAATGAAATCATGATCTGTGTATATGCTACATATCATTCTTTATAACATCGAATCATAGGTTTTTACCATTAAATGATAAAAATTAACACAACAAAAAGTAAGGTGCCTTTTTTTTTTAGAAAAGTCAAAACTCTTGTTTTGGAATTCAATGTTTTCTTTACAAAATAGCTCTTTTTTTAGTGATTTAAAAAATATAGTTATTTTTTAGAGTGACAAGCTTGACATAATTTTCAAAAATATAGTTAAACTCAATTAGATTTTCAACCTGTCATTTTATAGAGTGAGAAACTCGAAATGATTTTAAAAAACATAGTCATTTGATAAAGTGATATAAACTCAAAGTGACATAGTTATTTTATAGAGTGACGAACTTGAAATATTTTTTTAAATATATTTAATATACAAAGAAACAAACTTGAAGTGATTTAGAAAAAAAAACAACATACCTATTAAAGCATAAAGAAAGCACATATTTCACATTTTGAAAGATCAATTTCCTTTTCTTTTTTTGTATGCCATTTGCATATTTGAGGACCTTCAACTTTAGAAGTGTCAAGAATAAAATACTAACTTAGTTTAATTGTATAATTGATCCCAATACATTAAATGTTTACTACAAGTTTTTTTCTCATGTTCTCTATTTTTATCACCAAATAGGCATGATTTATCAATCATATTAACTCGACCCACATCGACTCTACTTATCATTGCCCCCCAAATATAACATGAGATATCTATTCATCATTGCTTCTTTTTTTTTCATCATTCCTATAAAGAAGTTATCATCTTAGTTTATAATAAAGTCCATCAAATTATTGTTTGGCTATTATCATCACGATTGGTCTTTTCAACTAAATTGTCCCCAACTGATTTAATTATGTTCATCTTTCCTAGTGGACATAAAAAAGAATACATGCTTCATCATCATTCTTGTCAAGAACTTTTCAAAATTATTCAAATAAGAAAATTATATTGTAATTCATCTTTCTTGTTTCAAGACTAAGCCATAAATTTTAATAATTATGTTCACGTAGGTCTAATTATTGAAATAAATTCTGAGATGTAAATCTAACTTTCATTGAATGGAAATGTATATTTCTTTAGTCAAAAACTCAAAACATATCACTCCAGTGTCATATGAGAAAATGAGTTTGTGAAGAAAATTAGATTTTTTTTTTTGGTATATAGAAAATGAGTTTATGAAGAAAAGGTTATTCCTAAATTTCTGGCTCTTTTTAAGAAATGACTCGAACATACTCATCAATTTATAAAATAACCATATATGTTTTTAAGATTACTTTGAGTTTGTCACTCTATAATTTGATCATATGTTTGAAAAATCACTTTAAACTAATCACTTTATCAAATAACTATGTGGCCACTTGTTTTCTCATTTTAGCCCCTTATAGATAATGAGTTTGCTGTAATGTCTCTTGCAACATCAATGTGGATGTCATTACAAGATTACTAAATTTTAGAATTAAAAGTGATTTTATTTTGGAATCCAGTGAAAGATTCTAAAAAACATTTATGAATTCCATTAAAAAAAAGGCATTAAATTTGAATAATGCATGGAGAAGGCATTGTAGAATTCACCTACACAAAAGGGGTATAGAATTTTGCTGAACATTCTTTCTTTATTGACATGAACTCCTTTTATAAGGTGACTTACAAGTTGCATGTAATGTAAATACAATGACTAGAAGTTTGTTTTAGCTGGAGTTGTATGTTGACAAGGAGTCTTCAGAGGATAGGTATACAACATACGTGAGTTTATTTATCTGCAGCGGATGATTATCTTTTGTGTTGTAGATAATCCTTAACACGCTCCCTCAAGATAGGCTGATGATTAAGCCTATCTTATTGACCATCGCTTGAAACTTGATACGGGATAGAGGTTTAGTGAGGAAGTCAGCAAATTGGTCATGTGTACTGACATGGGAGACATCTAAAACACCTTTCTTTACCAGATCGCGAACAAAATGCAGATTAATGGCAATGTGTTTCATGCGAGAGTGCATTACTAGATTTTGACTCAGTTGAGTAGCACCAATGTTATCACAAAAGATGCTAGGGCGTTTGGACATCTTAATTCCCAATTCATGGAGCAGAATGTGAATCCATATAAGTTCTGAAGTTGCTTAGGCTAGGTCCCTATATTCAGCCTCTGTGGAGGATCTAGCAACTGAATGTTGTTTCCTTGTGCACCATGAGATTGGACAGTTACCAAAAAAATTAGATAGGCAGAGGTAGAGTGTTTGTTGTTAGGATCAGTGCCCCAATCCGCATCTGAGTATCCGGAGAGATGAGGATTGATAGAGGGCGTTAATAATATTCCATGAGTGATTGTGCCTTTGAGATATCGAAGCACCCGTTTTGCTGAAGTCCAGTGAAGTTGACTGGGTTGGTGCATACATTGAGCAAGCTTATTCACATCAAAAACAATATCTGGAATGGTGAGGGCTAGGTACCGTAAGGCTCCTATGACACTCCTGTATTGTTTCTAGTCTGCAGGGGGATGACCATCATTGAGTTGAAGTGTTGGTTTGGTGGACATCGAAGTGTGAATTGGTCTGGCCCCTTCCATGTTAGTTCTCTTGAGGAGGTTTCTGATGTATTTTTGTTGGGATAAGAAGATTCCCTCGAGAGTTTGCTGCACTTCGACCCCAATAAAATAGTACAGGTCACCAAGATCCTTTAATGAGACTTCGGCACTAAGTTGACGTATTATATCTAACATAACTTGGGAATCATTACCTGTGAGTAACACATCATCAACATATACCAGCAAAAATAAGATGATATCCTACTTTGAGTAGATAAACAAGGAAGAGTCAGAATTTGATTGCTTGAATCCCAATGTCAGAAGAAAGGAGTCATACCAGGCACGTGGTGCCTGTTTTAAGCCATAGATGGATTTGTGTAATTTGCAGATGTATGTGGGCACTGTGGAGTCGACAAATCCTAGGGGCTGAATCATGTAAACATCTTCTTGTAGGGATCCGTGGAGGAATGTATTATTTATGTCCAGTTGTTTCATGCACCAACAATGTTGAATAACAATGGATAACACAATTCTGATTGTTACTGGTTTGACGACTAGACTGAAGGTCTCATTGTAATCAAGGCCGGGACATTGATGATATCCTTTAGCTACCAGATGTGCTTTGTATCTTGATATTATGCCATTAACATTGTGTTTGATGCGAAAATGCCACCTGCAACCAACATGGATGATGGACGGGTTGGATGGAACTAGTTCCCAAGTGCCATGTTTAACCAAGGCGTTGAACTCTTCAGACATAGCCTGGCACCATTTGTAATCTTTCAGGGCTTGAGAGACACATATGGGCTTTATAGGTTGTGGGAGGGGGTGTTTTGTGGTGAGGTGGATTTGTGTTGGTTTGTAAATGTTGTTCATGGATCTTGTTATCATGTTGTGTTGTCTGGTGAGGGGTTGTGAGAATGGTGGCTGTATGACTGACCTATTTTCTGATGGTGCAGGGGGTGGAACCAAATTCTGTGTTGGTGGTGCAGTTAGAGGAACAATAGGAGCAACAATTATCTCTGATGATTCTCTAGATGGTGTCTGTCCTGAAGATGGAACTATCGGGATGGTGGAGACAATTATGGGATTCCCTGCATGTGGTTGTGATGACATGCTAGTGGATGCAGTGTAGGGAAAAATAGTTTCATAAAAAACAACATGTTTTGAGATGTAAAGCTGAGATGATTGAATGCCCATGCATTTATATGCATTTTGAGTGCTTGAATAACCAAGGAAAATACAGGCTTTAGACTTTGGTTGCATCTTGTTGTGATTGTAAGGTTTGAGCCATGGAAAACACTAGTACCCAAAAGAGCACAGTTTGTGATAGTTTGGTTAACGACCAAAAAAGCTTTCAAAAGGACTTTTGTTGTTAAGAACTGAAGTTGGCATGCGGTTAATTAGATAAACCACAATTTAAAAAGCATGTGTCCAGTATGACACTAGAAGATATGCTTGATGAAGCAACGTGAGACCTGTCTTGACAATGTGACGATGTCTTCGTTCACTTGTCCCATTTTGTTGTGGTGTGTGTGGAGTAGTGGTGAGCATGTTTATGGACTGAGCTGATAGAAACTAACGTAAACTCTGATACTCATCGCCATTATCAGAGTATAAATTCTTAATTTGAAAACTAAACTATTTTTCAACAAATCCTTTTAATTGAATAAATATGGATCGAACATCATTTTTGTGATGAATTAGAAATAACCAGCAATACTTTGTGAAATGATCCATAAATAAAGCATAATATCGATAACCATCGATGAAGGTTGATGCTGCTGGTCCCTATATATCTGTGTAGATGTATTCTAGAGGATGTGTGCTTGTAAGTGATGTTTTGGAAAACGATAATTGACGATTTTTATTACATTGACAAGCTGAACACAGAGATGATAAAGTTTGGTTGGAGCCTAAAACTGGAAAGGAAAACCGACTAATTAGGGAACGACATATTTTGGTGGAGGGATGACCAAGCCGTGTGTGCCAAAGATCAAGGGAGGTTCTTTCACCAACAAGTACAAGTGCTAGAGGTTTCTTGATTGATGATAGCTGTGGTAGTGGATAGACACCATCTTGGCAGTCACCGCGAAGTATTGTTGTCCCCGTGTTCCGATCCTTCATAAGAAAATAGAATGGATGAAATTCTATGTAGACATTATTTGATCGGGTAAAGTTATGAACATAGACTAAATTCTTGTGTATATTGGGCACACAGAGAGTATTATGTAAAAGAAAAGATTTTAACAATGAGCTCAATGACATAGAGCCAATATGTGTTACTTTCAAACTTGAGCCATCACCGATGACTACTTCATTTGTTCCATCATATTCAGGGTGAATTGAGAGGTTTGTAAGATTAGAGGTAATGTGATGTGATGTTGCTGAGTCCATGAGCCATTTTTTCTCCTGTGTGCCATTTGTAGCTGTACAATTTGCAATTTTTGGCCGTGATACCTTGCGACATGTTTTAGATGAGTGCCCTTTGGTGTCACACAGTTGGCAAATTAGTGGAGGCTGACTGGATTTGTCTCTAGGAACGTATCTATGTTGGTTAGATCTGTAGTAACCAGCAGGAGGGTTTGAAGATCGTGTTGGTTTAAAGTATCTGCTGTGTTGAGTTGCATTGATAGGGGCTATTAATCTAGAGTTGGAGGCATCAATACGCTTGAGATAATTTTCATGACTAATTAATACATCATAGAGTTCTTTAAATGTAAGGGATGTTTCTCTAGTTCATATTATGGTTGCTATATCACGAAATTCTGCCCCTATCCCATTGAGAATATATAACGTAATGTCATTTATACAGATGGGAGTATCAATGACAGTGAGTTCATCAACTAGCCTTTTGACATGCGTGCGTGATCGATTCTTCCTTGAGTTGCATGACACGCGTGCATGATCGATTTACATACAATCGTTGTATTTTTACCAATGCATCACGGGCAGTGGTGGAAGTGGCGATTAGTGGCAGAACTGGTCATGAAACAGATGCAAGGATTGCATGAAGGAGCAAGTTATCTTGTCGAAACCAGCGCTAGAAAGCAGGATTTGAATTACCTGCAGTAGATGATCTAGTAGTTGGATCATGTAATGTTTGTGATGGACAACTAGTGGTTCTATCAATATATCCTTGTAGGTTGTAGCCTATGAGCAAGGACATTAATTGAGCACGCCAGGAAAGAAAATTCGAGGGTGTTAATTTCAGGGGAAGTTGAGAACTAGCATTAAAGGCAATGAGATGAGTATCTCCATTGCCATGAGTTTCAGAGTTTATGATGACAACGTCTGCATTTGAGGCTATATTGGAGAGTCTCGTGAGAGAAAGGGCAATCTCTGATATCATATAGAATTTTGCTGAATATTCTTTAGTTATTGACGTGAACTCCTTTTATAAGGTGACTTACAAGTTGCATGTAATGTAAATATAATGACTAGAAGTTTGTTTCAGCTGGAGTTGTATGTTGATAAAGAGTCTTCAGAGGATAGGTATACAACATACATGAGTTTATTTATCTACAGCGGATGATTATTTTTTATGTTGTGGATAATTCTTAACAAGAAAAAAAAGAAGGTTGCCTTTGAAAAAAGGTAACTAAAAAGTTACCATATTTGACTTTGAACTACAAATCATAGTACCTAACTTTTTTACTAGGATTAAAAGTTATTTTTTAAAATAAAAAAGAATGATTTGGTTTTGTTAACTTGTTTTTTTAGTATCAAGAAAAAAAATAATCATGAATTGAAAAGTTGATGTTAAAAAACCCATTAAAAAATCGATAAATTTTGTCAGGTTTTTTTAAAAAACCAAATTACACTGAACTGAAGCGGATTGGTTAAACTAAAATTTTGGTTAGTTCCTATTCTATATATAATTAGTTTCTTATCTGGTTTTTTTTTTTATTATTATTATCAAAAGCCGAACCGATGCGCCCCCCTTTCGCTAGTTGGAGCTCCAAAACATCTCTTGTCAAGGCCAAAACCGTAACTCTCGTCCCAGAAGGAAGAAAAAGAGAGGAAACTTTTAAACCTAAACTGTAACCGCAGAGCCATCAGAACAATATGGACCACATGAAATTGCCAAATGCATGGCCCAAAAGCAGCCACCTGTCTTTGTGTTGAATGGATTTTTTTTTTAATTTTAAATTAATTTTTCAACATTGTCAGATATTTCAACGTGTGCTAATATAAAAATAAATTTTAAAACATAAAAAATATTATTTTATTATATTTTTAATAAAAAAACACTTTTAAACACCCACTTAATTCTTTTTCGTATTTAAAATATGAAAAAGCAAACAAGTTCAAGGAGGAGCACCGAGCACCTGTAAGCTAGAAGTCAGAACCTCCATTCCCTCTGTTTCCTCCTATAAAAAAAAACACCTTCTCCTCCCTCCATCTCCAAGATTGTTATTTTAAAACGCTTCCGTTTCGATCCCCTCTCTCCTTAAATTACAAATCCTTTGTAATCTTGTTTACTCATTTCCACTCGGACACACAACTCAACGAAGCCAGCCAGCCCGCCCGGTAATAAAACTTTCTTCGGTCAATGTTATCAGATTTTTGCTACAATGTCTTTTAATAGTAGTTATTTATTTGTTTTATGTTAGAGATCACATGCCCTTTTGATATTTGTAATTATGAGTTTGTTTTCTTGCATCTATCCTTCTTTCTCAATTTTGTTGAGCTGTTGCAATTATTCATTGTTAATAGTACTTTTTTATTTATTTAGTTTCACTGGATACATAGATAGATAGATAATCCATGGAGCATCATTTTGTTGTTGATGATATCTTTTCTTTGATCGTTACAAGGCAACAACCCAGACAAAATAATGAATGTTGTTTTTTGTTTGTTTTCAGGACTCAGAAAGATTTGATAGAATCAGGGGCTATTGTTGAAAGATGATTCCGTATATAGTTGCTATCCTGGTTCCCCTTATAATTACTCTTCTCTATCAAAAAACAAAGAATGCAAAGAAACGTGGGGTGCCTGTTGATGTCGGTGGGGAACCGGGATATGCGATTCGGAACGCTCAATTTCCAACCCTCTTGGAAACTGCATGGGAAGGTGTTTCAACTCTTGCTCAACTCTTTGAGATGGCGTGCAAGAAACATGAACATAAATGCTTGCTCGGAACGAGGACATTAATCTCAAAGGACACTGAAGTTTCTGCCGATGGAAGGTCTTT
Source organism: Populus tomentosa (assembly GCA_018804465.1). Lineage (NCBI taxonomy): Eukaryota > Viridiplantae > Streptophyta > Magnoliopsida > Malpighiales > Salicaceae > Populus > Populus tomentosa. The sequence continues at coordinate 22,273 of JAAWWB010001632.1, forward strand.
TGAGAAGCTTCATTTGGGAGAGTATGAGTGGCTGACCTATGGGCAAGTGTTTGAAAAAGTGTGCAATTTTGCTTCTGGCTTAGCTCACCTAGGGCTTAGAAGTGAGGAACGTGTTGCGATATTTGCTGATACAAGAGCAGAGTGGTTTATTTCCTTGCAGGTGCTCATTCTTTTGTGAATATCATGTTTATATATTTACACATTGCAATTTCTTTTTCAAGGAGCATGTTATATGAAACGTGATGCAAGGGAGCTTGAGTTTTTATCAAGTATATTTCTCTACAGAACTCTTTGGAATTCTCATTCCTTTATCTAGTTGATGAACGGAATGTGTAGGTGTATTACTTTCAGCAGGCCAAAATCCAGCCTATGCCTCACATAATAACCTGAGTTGCTGATGGGTTTATCTCGTATCAGGGTTGTTTTAGGCGCAATGTCCCTGTGGTTACCATCTACGCATCTTTGGGCGAGGAAGCACTTTGCTATTCATTAAACGAGGTTCTCTCTCTCACTATCTCTAGTCAATGCTCCAATTCGCTAGATAGGCATTTACCCCAAACACTTCCAAATTGCTGTAACCCTATTTGCTGGACACTGAATGATTGACTGCAGGTGGCATGCTGGTATAAATTTTTACTCGTCTGATTGCAGCATGTTTCTGATTTTTAATTTTGAGTTTGCTTCTCTCCAGACAGAAGTTACAGCTGTGATTTGTGGGGCCAAAGAACTGAAAAAGCTTGCAGAAGTAAGCGGACAGCTTGAAACAGTAAAATACATCATATGTATGGATGATGAAACTCCATCAAGTGCATCATCTGTGGCGCAGAGTGGTCGCTGGAGAGTTGTGTCAGTAGCTGATGTGGAGAAACTTGGACGAGAAAATCCAGTTGATGGTGCTTTACCTCTATCAGAAGATGTTGCAGTTATAATGTACACAAGTGGGAGTACTGGGCTGCCTAAGGTTAGGCGCATCTATTGCATGATGTGCATCTTCCACTTCATCTTGAGCTTGTTTAACTTCACCATGTTGCATCTTAGTTGGTTTCTCATTGGTTAGTTGTTGACTGAGGAGTAGCTTGGATCTGTATGCGGTGTTTGAATTGATTGTGCGAGGAATCTATATTTACCAAGGTTCTAAGCGTCCTCCTAACCTCCTCTCCAAACTAGTTTACTCCTTGGCTGTTTACATTGATGAGAAGTTGGCTCTGACTTAAAGCTCAAAGGCTCCATGAAAGGTCACATTCCATATGTTTGACTTGTACATAACATAGCAGACTAACAATGATCCATCTATTTTATGCCTCAATTGGGGATATTTGCTCGCTCCCTAGGTATTGCTAAGCCTGTGCTGGTGCTTATGGTTCTTGACATTCAGGATTGACATGCTATGAGAATTTATGTTAAAGACTTCATTTAGAAGCACTACCATAGAATGTATTGATTTACCTTCTTGTCGTGTTCAGAGTTTTAAGTAAGAATTACTGATCCCCATCTATGTTTTCGGCGTTTTCAATAATTACACAACCCCATATCAGAGCTTACTGATTAGTTATTTATCTATTATGTCCATTCTGTACAGGGTGTAATGATGACACATGGTAATGTCCTAGCTGTAGTTTCTTCTGTCAGGACAATTGTTACTGGCCTTGAAGACAAGGATGTTTATCTGGCTTACCTACCATTGGCTCATATCCTTGAAATAGTGGCTGAGGTATGGAGCATTTATCCAGTTTACATAACCACAGTAGCTATATGCCTTCTCGTATCCCCTAGTACATTCATACACACAAGTATATACATGCTTCACCTCACTGTTTATGTTACAGAATGTAGTTGCAGGTGCTGGAAGTGCTATAGGATATGGAACCCCAATGACACTCACTGATACATCAAACAAGATCAAAAGGGGAACAAAGGGGGATGCGACTGTCTTGAGACCAACTGTAATGGCAGCTGTTCCAGCAATTCTTGATCGTGTTCGAGATGGTGTGCAGAAGAAGGTTAGGGAATTTTGACAAGTTCTCATTTCTGGCCCCCTTCTCTCTCTCTCTCTCTCTCTCTCTCACACACACACACACACACACACACACTCACACGTGCGTGCGTGTGTGGTTCTGAATGACTTCTCCCTGAAAACAATGTTGGTTATTAAAATATATTTGACATTTCAGGTTGATGCAAAGGGTGGCCTTACCAAGAAATTGTTTGATTTTGCATATGCTCGTCGAATATCTGCAATTAATGGTAGCTGGTTTGGCGCTGGGGGCATAGAATTGCTTCTGTGGAACTTCCTGGTGTTTAGAAAGGTTCGGGCAGTTTTGGGAGGTCGCATCCGCTTTTTGCTTTCTGGTGGTGCTCCTCTTTCTGGTGATACTCAAAGATTTATCAACGTTTGCCTTGGGTTAGTATGGCCTTAGCAGATTTTTGTGTATCTTTATGTATAAATGATCTATTAACCATGGAACTGAGATATTTAATCATGTTAATGTTTTGAAAAATTATATTTCCATCCCTGAACATTGTTTATTTCAGTAACATTGAAAAAGGGCTACAAAATTACCAAGCAAAGCATCAGAAGATAATTACAGCATGGCATCATGGTTATAACCCCTCCTGCAGTTGCATTTTTCATTTCTAAATTCATGCAACGTGGCAGATGGGATTTTGAACCCTAAGTCACTTCTTTATTTCAATTCTATTTTAAGACTTAATTATAAAAGATGGGCTTCCACTTAGAAAAGAGAACTTGTGTATTTACATGAAGACTCAAAGTTTAATGGTTGTTTTTTAGATCCTAACATGCAAAAATGTTTAGTTGTGTAGATGCATGATTAGATGAATCTATTCTCATCTTTCACAGTTTCACTATGATTACTATCACAAACATCAATGACTGCCCACATTATCAGGGCTTGTCATTTTTTACCAGGCCTTTCTCCACTCTTTACGTTTTGGTTTATTGTTTTTCTTTTTTCTGCCCCTGACCAACATTAATGGATTCATACAGGGCTCCAATATGCCAAGGTTATGGTCTCACAGAGACTTGTGCTGGTGGGACATTTTCTGAGTTTGACGATCCATCTGTTGGTCGAGTTGGTAATCCAGTCCCTTGCTCGTATATTAAGGTAAGCTATGATTAAAAATTTAAATGTCAATTTTGAAATAGCTCATGCTGATCTTTTCAGAAATTCCCAAGTCATGAACAATGATCTGCTTAAGTTGGAAATATATATCATGAGTCTCCATACATGACATTGGGGTGCTTTTAAGCAGTGATTTTATGGGTATCCACATGTATTGCCATGTCCTCTGAGATTTTGGCCTTCTGGGGCTAGCTCAGGAAAGAAGTGGAGTTTGAGTTTTGATCTTAGGTTTTTGTTGTTGGCTGATGTTCTGTGTTGATTTCCAATGGTTATTCTAGAATCCTTGTTTTCACATAATTGCAATATATTTTTACGCTAGGAGTTCCTGTCAATTAATGGATAAACATGCCTTCTTGTTTAAACATTATCATTTAGTGTTGTTTATATGATGCTTTGCCATTAATTCAATGTTGTGCATGTGTTTTCTTCATTATTGTTATAGTTCTGATAGGATCATCTTGTCTCACTGCTATACTTCAGTGAATGAACTCTTAAATTTTAATAATATAACGTGTTCCTTTTCAGTTAATAGATTGGCCTGAAGGTGGGTATTTAATTAGCAATTCACCAATGCCTCGTGGGGAAATAGTTATTGGTGGTCCAAATGTTACGCTGGGATACTTTAAAAATGAAGCAAAAACAAAAGAGGAGTTCAAGGTAACATATCAAAGATTCATGCCAGTGTTTATCTTATAGAACCATGTGCTGAAGGAAAAATGTCAACGTAAGTTTGACAATGCTTTTTTTTTTTTTTGTGAAAAGGTTGATGAGAGAGGAATGAGGTGGTTTTATACAGGTGATATAGGACAATTTCACGCTGATGGTTGCCTTGAGATAATTGACCGTAAAAAGGATATAGTCAAGCTTCAACATGGGGAATATATCTCCTTAGGAAAGGTATCGGTATATATCATAAAATGCTATTTTCCATCACATTTTCGTTGGGACTAACATGTATATATCATAAAATGCTATTCTCCATCACGTTTTCGTTGGGACTAACATTTTCCTTACAGGTTGAGGCTGCACTTGTCGTGAGCCCCTATGTTGAGAATATAATGCTGCATGCGGATCCATTTCATAGTTACTGTGTAGCCCTTGTAGTGGCAGCGCGACCTGCTCTAGAAGAATGGGCTTCAAAGAAGGGAATTGCATTTACTGATTTTGCGGAGTTGTGTGAGAAAGAAGAAACAATAAAAGAACTGCAGGCATCACTTTTGAAGGTATGCCTTTCTGATCATGTTTTAGCTTCTAGAATTGAAAAGGGTACCCGTGGATGTTTAGCTTATATTTTTTACCCATTTCAATGTTTATGGCACAAAGTACTAGAAAAACTTGAAAAGCAACATTTGTGCAACACTCTTGAAGTCTCCTGTTCAAATAATAAAGCAACTGGATACCAAAATATGCTCATGAATACGACTGTCAAGATGTTAAGAGATGAGACTTTTTTAGAGCCTTTATTTGAATTTATCAGGCATAAAATGGTTATGAATAAAACTTCTGACCAACTTGTAAAGAAATGTGGTGGTTTTAGTTTCATCCATTCTGAGTGTTGCCAAAATTGGGATCCAACATTTGCCTTGCTCATAAAGCACTTCTGACCATGCATTTGTTTTGTAAGAACTTCTGCACATCAGATAGAAAACCATAGTATTTCAGATAAGCGAGTCTTAGATGGTTGTATTATCTAGATTGTGATGCATAACCAATGTTACCCGATGTGGGAGTTTCATACAGTGCATTGAAAGTATTCTTAGGAATTGTCTTAATGCCTGGCGGAGCACTTGCCCTTGCCGGCTAGCTCAAGATTTTACCACCGTAACTCCCTTCTAGGAGCAGCAAAAGAGGAGCAGTCTTTTTCAGCTATGCAACTTTTCCGCCTTCTTCACAATAATGCTTCAGATATTGTAGAATGTGTGCCTGATTTTTTTTTTTTATCATTATATTTTCAATGTTTTAAGTTTTCCTGTTTTATTAATTTGCAGGCAGCAAAGGCGGCACGATTGGAGAAGCTTGAGATCCCAACAAAGATCAAATTGCTTTCTGATCCATGGACTCCTGAAACTGGCTTAGTCACTGCAGCTCTCAAGCTTAAGAGAGAGGCCGTTAGGAACGCTTTCTTTGAAGAACTCTCGAAGTTATATGAATCTTGAGTCAGTAACTCTCGAAGTTTTTACACGTATCCTGCAATAATTTTTCTTGTATATTTACTGGTATTACTTTTTGGTAAAGATCAGAGAACGGTGAACTTTAAGAGCCCTTCAATTTGATGCCCTCTCCCAAACATTTTACTGATATTACAAACTTGAAAAAGCACAGGCCTTGGGCATGAATTAGAGCGCACCAGAAGAGACCTCGTCAAGTAGGCAATAATTCGTGGCTAAAAAATATCAACAACTACTACTGCAATTATTTGTAGGTACTTCACTGTACGTCCATGGCAGGCCTACTGATATTGTGTAGTTTTTTTTTTTTTTTAAAGTAAAATGCATGTTTTTTTTTAGTTTTTAAAAGTATTGATCTTGTACATTTTTAAAAAAACCATTATATTTCCGAGCCAAACACGCTCATTACCGGCTCTAAAGCTACAACTTTTGATTGATGATACAGGTAAAATACAAATCCTTTCCTAAAATCAACTATTTACATAAAAAAAGTGTTTAGAGTTTCCACAAAAATTTTTTTACTAATGATCCTCTATAATTGGGTAGCATATTCAATAAAGGGTTTATTGCACAATAATTTATGTTTTGTTTTTAAAAATTAAGCAATTAGGGTTCTTGACAACAATGAAAAACATAGCTATTAAATCTGGACCGGTCCGGCCTGGCGGGTCGACCCGGGACCCGGCCGACTTGGTGAGTAGACCGGTACGAGTTTGTTAAAAGACCGGCCGGTGCAACAACTCGGCAAAACCTGGTCGATCCGGAGGGTCGACCCATGATCTGGGTGACCCGGACAAACCCGGGCGAGACCCGACATTTTGGGGGTGGGTCGCTTGAGACAATTGCAGGTCCATCTGGGTTTGGAGATCTTGAGGGTTGGCGTTGGGTTCCATTTCTTTCTTCTAGCTTGACGATTGATAATTATAACTTAAAAAAAATTGAAGGTTAATCGGGACCAAACTTGCAGTTTCAAGAGAGAGAGAGGCAATTGGTACAGTACTAGCACCACAGGCTTTATTATAACCATCAAGTCTTTAACATCTTTCTCTCTCTCTGGCTAATGTTTTCAAGCATGTAGAAACCAGAGGAATTTGCAGGGAAAAGATGTAAAAGAGAGAGGATTTGTATGGTGTTTTTAAGCTTTAGAGCATGGGTGCGTATGGAGCAAGGATTGTGCTTCACCCCAGGGGAAAGCATGTCAAGGAGCCAGAGAGGGTAGGAGGAGATGGTGATGAGATTAAGAGATCTCTGCACAAAACAACCAATAACCAATAACGTCACCCTCTCCCATGCCTATGCCCTGCAATATTGGGTCCCACTTCACCTTTTTATAAAGTTTATAATTGCTTTCCTTTTCCATTTCTTTTTTTAACCACCTGACCCCATAAATAAGTAAATAACCTAGGTTTTATGGGTTGATTCGGGTTGACCCATAAAACCCGGGACCCGGTCCTTTGGTCGGGTCAACTCCCGGACCGGGTTTAATAACTATAATGAACAATTTAAATTACAATTGGAGATTCTTTTATGTTTTCAAATAAACAATAATAAAAGATTTTTCACTACCAATATCATATTTTTATGTTGGTTATTATCAATTAAAGAAGAATCAATCAATTTTTTAGGGTTTTCTAGCTTTTTAAGATTAATGTTGCATCATAGCAAATTTGATTTTTTTAAAGCTAGAGTTAAACAACCTATAAACAATTGAATAATCATTTTTTTTACCACATCACAACACATTATCATTAAGTTTCAAAGCCATCATTTGAAAAAATATAAATTAAAAACTAACTTGCTATATATTGATTTGAGGATAAAATCTATGAGAGATCCCACCACCCAGAAAAGACAACAACGTTGAAACACAAATTCGTGCAATAAATAAGTTTCAATAGTAATTCTATGTTGTTTGATTTGAGAGAAATCACAAGTTCTGCAAGAGAGATGGAGGGAGAAGAAACCTCTTGTTTTGGTGTCTTTTATTGTTATAATATATATGAGGAATTTTGGTCATTTCCTTCAATTTGAAATATTTCTTTGACCATGATTGCAAATTGTAATTTTTCGTAACTTGGTAGGCAAGTGTAATTTTAAATAGATTATAAAATATTAGAGGTAATTTCATCTTTTTATATTTGGTTAGTTCCATAAGTTTATTTATTGTTATAAATAAGTTTAGATAACATGAATCTAGCTTGTTTTTAAGTTTAATATTATTGGATTCAGTTGAGCATTAAGCCTAATCAAACATAGGTTTGGAAAGCTGTCAGATTTAATATCATTTGGTTTAGCTACACATTAAGCTTGAACATACAAGGATTCAGTAAATTGTTAGACCCAACATCTTTGATTTCAGCTATGCATCGAGCAAGTATTTGTATTTTAATTTTCAAACCATTTATTATATAAAAATAAAAATAAATACTTTTATTCTTATAATTTAAAAGTCTTTCTCTTATTTATTATAATTAATAACTAAAAATGACTGATTTTATTATTGAAGTTCACTGAACCCTACCATAAAAAATGTTTGAAAATAATGCCCTACTCTCGAGCCAAGCCTCAGAAATCAAAGGAAATAAGGTAAAATAATCAATACTTTACGATAGCCCAAGATATATTTTACAGCGGATTGAATTAAAGTAAATGACGTACAGTTTTTGGTGTATTTGTTAATCTGTCAACTAGGGAAAACGAAAAGAAAGAAAGCAAGAAGAAAAGCTATGGAGTGGACAAGTTCCTGTAAACCAGTAGAATCATAGCACCTTACCTCCACTCCGGTGCCATACCTGTACCGCCTTTTAGTAGTTACAAATTAAACGGTAGTTGCAAATGTTGACTTCACCGTTACTCCATTGACCCATTCCACCATCCATTGTCTTCTCGGTGAACAGGACCTTGTCTTTCTGAGTAAGATTGCTAGCCACCATAGTCAATTGCACATTTTCTTTAGTGGAAAGATCGAAAAAGCTAAGGCCCCTAGATTATTGATCAATTACTAATTAATTACCTCAGCACTAGACGGTTTCTTTCGGGAAAAATCCCCTCCCTCCCTTTTCTTTTTAGCTTTGCACAACATGCTTTGGATAAAAAGTTAGAAAAAAGTGAAAAGAAGCAAGCCAAGCAGAGCGAGTTCCATGAAAGTTCCAAGAAAAACCCAATTCTTAAGCAATTCTTGGTTTCTCTCAAAAGGGAAATGGATTCTGAAATTATACAAGAATGTCTCTGAAATACCCACAGGCCACTGCCCTTCTCTTATATTCTTCAAACTTGAGTGATTCTAATATTTATTAGGATGCCATCTTCAGTAGTATAATCTTACTTGTCAATGAATTCTTTATTAGTATGTAATTAATCCCTCAATTAATTAATTTAAATTTCACTCCACCATACATATATAGTTTATACAAGCAAACAAACACACATTCTAACTTCAATTTCTCTCTCCCCTATAACTCCACAGTATTTTGCTCTCTCTTCCACTAGATCCTCTTCATCACCATACCATGAATGCCTATAGATCAGAAGACAATTCACACTGTTATTTCCATCCCAAAGAGGCTGTTGTTGGGGTTTGTCCACTATGCTTGAGTGAGAGGCTCCTCATATTGGCTGCAAAGCAAGGCAATCTTTCTTCTGCTAGAGCAGCTCGTAGAAATGAAGGCTCAACACACAAAAAGCCACCCATCAACCTTCCAAAGATTTTCGCTCTTGGTTCTTTGCTAAATCGGTTTGAGTTTCGGAACTGGAAGTCTAATAACTCTGATCACGATGCTGAAACCACCAGTCAAGAAGGTATAATTTTTGCTGCTAATGTTTTCTGCTGTTGTTTGGCACTTTGATTGTTAGTGCTCTTATTATTATTACAAGAGTCCCAGTTCTTAGCTGTTCTTGAACTCCTTCCAGCAAGAGGGTAGTCTGTCTATGCAAAATTATTGTTTGTGTAGTGACAAAAGTATAGGCAGTCAGAGTACATATACATACCATCCTGATCAGTCCGCACTTAACAGATGAGATTTAGAACCTTTTTAATTATTGGTATCATTGTGTTTCATTATTTCTAATTGTTTTGCTACTGTAAATCAAGCACGTAAAAAAATAAAAGGAAAAAACTTGTAATTCACGAACCTACATAGCCCGCGTTACTGAGGAAAAAACTAGCCCACAACATTATTGTAGGAAAAGAGTTAATGAAAAGATGAATTTCGATATAATGACAGATAGCGCTAATCATATGGATATGTAATTTCATCAGTGTAATATTCAACAGATCATGCTAATATTCATCACACAGATAGGTCATGCAAACAAAACCTAACGACGGACCCCTTAGGATGTCTTTTCTTACAGATCATGTTTTATATGGTTAATACTCTACATGAGTCTCCGCTTATTTGTATTTAAAAATTACTGATGCAATTGAAACGCAACATGCATCTGTGCTTCCAAGTAGAAAGCATACAAAATATGTTACTTTTTTCATATCTTTCGATCCCTTTTCTCTTTGTAACTCATTATCTCAATTTAATTTAATAAGCTTTTGCAGACTCCTTTATATCAATCAAGTTTGAGGACAATGGTGCTGCCTCATGGGAAAAGGGCACAGTTTCTAAGGTCTTCATCGATCCTTGTAGCAAGTCATGGAATCAAAATCTCAGCATGGAAGCCGAACAAGGCAAAGACATTAAGGAGACCGTCAGTATGATAGAGCAGGCAAAACCCCGTTCCTCACTGAGGTGGCGAAGGGGGATTGGTCATATGTTCCAGCTAATCAGATGGAAGAGGTCCACCATGGTGGAGGGAGTCAAGGTGAGGAAGAGCTGGATAAGGACTCTGACAAAGAGGAGAACCAAATAAGAAAGAATTCTATAGAAAGGAACACCTGCCTTTTCCACCGCACCATTCCTCTTTGTGGCTTGAGCTTCATTCTGGACTGTAAAGCTCTATATTATTGAGATGGTAGAGTCAAATTAGCTTTGTCATCACTCTTAAAAACTGCTTGGCTTTGAGATTCGTGGGGTTCTTTATTTTTTTTTTTACTTTATTTTTTCATATTTATAAACAGGATTGATGATGTCTAAAAATAAAATATATGTAAATAATAAGTTATTTAGTGTTTGAGATAGTGATTAATCAATACGTTTTGATACTTTGATTTCTTTTTTTAGACTAAGAAATTCCAAGGGTATGGTAAAAGTTTGAGTACCTGCAAAAATAGTCTCAATCGGGAGGATTTAAACATCATCCCATAAAAAAGTCGGTATATTAATGAGAAAGGCAATAAATGACCTACAGAAGCTTTAAATTTAAGGAACAAAAATATTTGTTCTTAAATTTTAAGTTAGTTAATGTTTTGAAATCTATGAGTTTATCTTAAGAGACAAAAAGTTTCGAACCTTTACTTGGATGGTTCAGAGGGTATTTATAGCCCTTGAACCACATCGTTTTCAAAGAATGGAAAGAATGGAAAGCCCTTTGCTTTCGTTGATATTAATGAGAGGCAAATATCCCTTATATATCATTAATGAGATAGTAAGTATGGTAGTTCTCTTAAGAGACCTTGTATATACATATGAGTATAGGGATATCATTACATCAATATGAATGATTATTGCAGATAAAAAGACAGAGCGATTTGTCATGCTTTCAATACTTTTATTTTAAAGGATCGTCTAAGATCAAACATATAGCCTTAGAACTTGGTAATAGTTGAATCCAAATGCTTCAGGCTTGTCATACTTGCCAGACCCACGTTACTTTGGGCCTGATTGACTACCATGCCTAAGTGTTTTGGGTTTGACATGTTTTCTAGATCCTCGCTACCTTGGGCTTGGCTGACTGCCAAGTCTAAGTTTTTTGGGTTTGGTATGCTTGCCAGACTCACATTGTCTTAGACTTGGCTGACTGCCAAGTTCAAGTTCTTTGGGCCTGGCATGTTTACCAGACCCACACTATCTACCAAGTCTAAGTTTTCTAGGTCTTGTGTGTCTGTTAGACCTATTTTTTTTAGATAATTTTTATTTTTTAAAATCTATAATAAAAAAATGTTGACTCATCAGTTTCACCCAAACTTTTAATGTATAATATTGCATTAAAGGTTAGTACACATCTTATTTTTGTTTGGAAAAAAGGTGTTTAGACATTAGTGATCTAAACAGACTTTTTAGGAAAAAAGAAGCAAAGTTTTTTGGGAAGACCACCCGATAGTTTGTAATAAATATAGCAAGCTTTTGACATTCCTAAGGTTACAACAAGGTGAAATTTGTCTCTCATTTTGTCTTTCCCCTATTTCTTTTACTTTTGCTAAACCTTTTTTTTTACAATATTCCCTAACTTAGGAATTTCCAATTTTTCATAATAAGAGAAATATTTAATAGCAGGGAGGATTTCTTTGGCTAGGTAAACTAGATCTTCTTTCCTTGTGCTTTCGTAAAAACTCTTTCAGCCTTTTCTTCCCTCTAACATTATGACTTCTAGAAAAAGGAAGCAAAATATATCTCTTGAAGGTGATTTCACTTTCAGACCCGAGACTGAAATCATTTGTAGAAGATCTTCGACCATAAGGATTAACCCGAGATCTGAAACAGATGATGCTCAACCATTTTTTGCCCGAAGAAAGGATGAGGTCATTCCCTAGGAAGTTTCAAACCTGAGGGGAAAATTGAGTTTTCCTAGGACTTTGATGGATGACACATTGAGTTTAGTGACTTGAGATTAAGTAACCCTGACCAATGCTAGTCAGCCAAGAGAGTATATAATGGTAGTCCCTAAAGCTGGTGATTGAATTTCTCTGGTTACCAACAAATATAATGGGGGTAATATTATCATTACTACCCCTATATGTTTATATGAGCTTGAATACTCGTTTCTTTTACATGGATTTATAAATGATGTTTTGAGGTATTACAACCTTAGTCCTGCTAAGATTTTCCTAATGAATGGACCATTCTATCCTCATTTCAAAAGTTATTAAGGATTTTGAATGAAGAGCCTATGGTCAGGGTATTTAAGCAGTATTATACCTTGATTAGTAGCACTGAAAATGGACTTTAAATCCCTTGGTTTTTTACTTTCATTAATAGATGAAATGTGCTAATGAAGAACACTATAAGGAGGAACTCCTCTCACTAAAAAAATATAGAGGGAGCAATGGGTGATAGTGAGCTACGATAGCTTAGCCAAACCTCAGGATGGGTATTGTCCAATTTAGGGCTGTACCCACTATTGGAGAACACCTTTAATAGGTCTGAATGATAAGCCCTTCTTAGGTCCAGAGGAAGAGAGGGTGTGCACCAAGTTGAATAATCTCCATACAGAATATGACATCGGTTGTATGGCTAAAGAGAATATGGTGTTTTGGGTAATCTCGTTTTCATATGTTTTTATTTTATTTTATTTTAATACCTTTCATCTCCTGATTGATTCCTTATACAAGGTCGTTACCTAGGACTGTTGGATTCGAATTCAATGGGTTTACCCTTTCTATGCCCTCTTCTAGTGGAGGCTCCTCTTCTGAAGATAGTTAATCATTGATGCGAAGATGAAGAGTTAGGTTTTTTATTCAAATGAACATTAAGGAGATTGCCATAGTCTAAGCAGATGATGTTTTTGAAGACATCCCTGTAACTGGCCTTTTTATTGATAAGATGTGTCAAGAGGCAACAAAAGGGTCTCGCTTTGCCCTACCAAGGGGCCATGAGGTGCCAACACTAATCTCAGTCATTCTCTCTTCCAATGAAAGAGAGATAGTTTCCATCCTTCTAGATTATAATATGGAGATTGTCCCTCCTCTATATAACGTTCATGCTCCCTCAAGCCTAGTTTACTTGTTTCTTGGATCCTCTAGCCAAGCCCCTACATCTTCTTGAGAGGAGGATATCTTCTCTAATCTCAAGTTAAATCATGCCTCTATTTGTTTCCCCACTCTAGGTGAGGAAGAGAGGGGGATAATGGAGACCATTCTTTAAGGGAGGTCAATATTGAGACTTGGTGGGTTGGATGTGATAAGGACATTGGATAAACTCCTCACCTTTCCTTCTGATGTGGAATGTGCAAAGGATGACAGAGACTTATAATCATATTGACTTCCTGGAGAGAGGGATGACTGATTTGAAAAAAAATGGTTGAGCTGAAAAGGGTGAGGGAGACTTTGAGAGAGGAGCTAGGGATAACTAGGAAGGAGGTTCATAACTCTTGTACACATATGGAAAACTTGAAGAACTCCTCCCAAGTTTTTTGGACTGAATATGAGGAGTTCGTCTCTAACAAAGACATCAGGAGACAAGCTTTTCATGGTCATGTCAAACTTGTATATATTTAACCTTTCTAGAGCGATAAAAGTTGACTTTAGTGAGAGTTGCCTAGACAACCAAATCTTCGACTTTGTTGATGTCTTCCTAGTCAGAGTTACATCAAAAAGGGATAAAGTTTATCTAGCTTAGGAACCTGGCATGAAGATGTAGTTTCCTTTAGGGTTTTTGTTATTTCCTTTAAGTGTTATATAATGTATTGAATGCTTGGGCTTTTAAAAGCCTCGAATTTGGCTATAAGACCTATGTTTTATATTTTAGTTTTTTGAAATTTTACGTTACATCACTTGCATCATTATTATGTTTAAGCATGCTAACATGTTGTGTTAAATAATCATATCAGTCCAATGATCAGATTTAGAAAACATACATATTTTATACTTAGAAAATTCCTTGGAAATTTTTTATTAACCAACAACCAACAAACCAACATGGGTCAACACAAGTCCAACGCCAATGGTTGGAAAACATATTTTCTCGGGTCCAACACATAGAAAATTTTTAAGAAAAATTCTAAAATCAACAGGGAAAGTTTAAACGACCAACATCCAACAATGACTATATATCCATGTTGTCCCCTACTTAGGGTGGAGATGGGTTCTCTACGTCAGGTAGTTTACATGTTGTTGAGACCCAAGATGTTAGATAACATGGTGATCGTTGTAGTTGGGACTATTGTCTTTATGAGACCATTTATCAATCGCTTAGAGATTGCTATTAGGGAGAACATATACCATCTCCAATGCTCTAAGCGTATAAGCTTCATTCCTAACTACAACTATTAGATGTGACTCTTTTAGGAAGTCAAGATTGGTCTTAAGATCTTGTTCATTGCTTTCTGAGGTGTAATAAACTACCTGGTGGCTTGTACATTTGATTTTAGCTATTTATGACTTTTTGTAAGTATTCCTATAGACAACGCCACTGATGATGTTTTAAAATTCAAGATACATAAATAATAGGTTATTTAGTATTTGAGATAGTGGTTAATCAATATGTTCTGATACTTCTTTTTAGATTAAGGAATTATAGGCTTATGGTAAAAGCTTGAGTACATGAAAAAATAGTCTTAGTCGGGGTGATTTAAAGACCCTGCAATGATAAAGTGAGTATATTTATGAGAAAGATAAAAAATAACTTACAAAAGCTTTAAATTCAAGAAACAAAGATATTTATTATTGAGATTTAAGTTAGTTGATGTTCTGAAATCTATGAGTTTATCTTAAGAGATAAAAATTTCTGAACCCTTACTTTGATGATTCAAGGGGTATCTATACCCCTTGAACCTTATCATTTCATAGAATGGATAAACTGGAAAGCTTTCTACTTTCTGTGATATTAATGGGAGACAAATATCCATTACATATCATTAAAGAGATAGTAAGTATGCCAGGTCCTTTAAGAGACCTTGTATGCACGTATGAATATAGAAAATTATTACATTAATATGAATGATTGTTATAGATGGAGAGGCATGTTGTTTTGTCACACCTTCAATACTTTTATTTTAAATAATCGTCTAGGATCAAGCATATAGCCTTAGAACTTGGTAATGATTGAATCTAAATACTTCAGGTTTGGCATGCTTGCCAGATAATCACTATCTTAGGCTTTGGCTGACTGTTAAGCTCAAGTGTTTTGAGTCTAGCATGGTTGCCAGACCCATGTAATTTTAAATCTGGCTGACTACCAAGTTCAAGTTCTTTAGATTTGACATGCTTGTCAGACTCTCACCACCTTGAACTTGGTTGACTTCTAAGTTGAAATTCTTTAGGCTTAACATGTTTGTTAGACCCATGCTACCTTGGGTTTGGCTGACTGCCAAGAACAAGTGCTAACATGCCAGACCCACAATATTTTAAACTTAGATGATTGTCAAGTCCATGTTCCTTAGGCTTGATGTGTTTGTTAGATCCACGTTACCTTAAACTTAACTAACTACCAAGTCTAAGTTCTTTGTATTTGGTGTACTTGCCAGACCCACATCATCTTGGACTTGGCTAACTTCTAAATCCAAGTTTTTTAGGTCTGACGTGTTCACTAGACTCATGTTATTTTGGACTTGGCTAACTACAAGGCCCAAGTTTTTATGGTATGACGGGCTGGCTAACTGCTAAAACTAAGTTTTTTGATTTGACGTGTCTACTAGACCAATTTTATTTTTAATATGATTTTTATATATAAAAATCTATAAAAAAAAAGTGTTGACTCATCCGTATAGACTAAAAGATTTGGTGCAATGTGCTTTTGCTTCACAATTTGCATTGATGATATTGAGCATACCCTGCAGAGAGAAGTATTTGTAAGTATTTCCTTGCCCATTTTGATTAAAGCTGCTTGACCTTCTGATAGTGCACATATAGAGTTGAAACATTGGGTCATTCAAGGCCCCTCACGTAGCTTTTATCACTTGTCTTGTAATTGTCTAGACTGGAACATAAATGTTTGGTTCCTTGGACGTTATATATCTTGTGTTCCCAATTCTTAAAGAGCACATAATTTATGATACTGTAAAGAGCTGCATCAAATCCTCGTGTTTAATTGTTCTGTGTTTCATGAATTAAGAAGAAATTAAGTTCATCATCAACCTCATGTTTCCCTGCCCCTCGTGTGAGTCATCTTGCATGTGCAAAGAAGGCCATGAGGCTTGATCTGTTCATTAGGACCCTTCACAGGGCATGTTATGTCCTTGTTTCAACCTAATTAATAGGACCATTCCTTCACAGGACCATGAGAAAAGCCTCAGAAGGAGCGGGCGAAAATGACAAGGCATCAATCTTCACCCAGCTCAAGCGACAACAATACAAGAAGAAGATGGCAAGTGGATCCACCAGTTGCGTAGGAAAATATTGACTGTATCTGTATTCCCTTATGCCCACAGTACTGTATGATGGCAACTTCAACTATTTACTTTCCAATCGAGTGACATGACTTCACCAAAGTTTATGCCAATATATACACAATCTTTTTATACATAATATGTTAAAATATACAAGAGGATAAGCATAGAAAGCAAAAGAGTATTGGAGCTGCCATAAGGACTCCATAATTCTTCCACTCCACCATGATCCAAGAACGCGCGCGGTCAGAAACATTAAAGGGTAACAGTTTTAGTTTCTTTACTTGTATGATGATGAAGGGCTTTCTGTGCAATCTTAAGCAAACAACTTTTCCGCTGGGGGCACACTTTCACATTGTTTTGTCACACCTCATAGAGAGTGAACTCCTGTCCACATGTCCAAAGTATTTTTGAAATAATAACATTAGAGACTTTAAATACCTAATTGGTAGGCCTCTGCCCATAACTATCTCCTCCTCCTCCTTCTTTACCAATTCTTCCTGCTTCCCCTGCCATTTTAGATTTCACAGGGGAATCTCATACATTCCGATATTCTCCCATAACCGTAGTTATCTCTCTAGGCTTGATTCTCGTGTCAGTTTTATTTTCATTCGCTTGGTTGGATCGATGCGAAGTCAGGAATATGCTTTTGCTAGCATTTAATTGTTTGCTTGTGGGAGGCTAAGAGCTCCTACTTCGTACATGGTGACTGGTGAGTCCATGATGTGATGAAACAAGTCCTCATCATGCATTATTTACTGGTCTCTTGACACATGAACTTCACCCTACTTTTTAGCAGAGAGTAGAGACAGAATTAAAAGCACTGAAACGTTGAAACCACATCCATGTGACCACCATAGAAGAGACAGTGACTGGGACAAAGATAAGAACTTGCCTGACTCGTATGGACTGAATTGAAACACATCCCATCTACTGTGCTAGCAGATGATGGCTTCAAAGTGTTTTTTGGACCTTTCAGTCCATTTTCCTTAATATCTATTTTGGGAAAAGAAAAGACTTCCCTATTTGTTTATTCGTTTTCTTTCTTGCGATCACTCCCCCCTTCTCCTATGCTGTGGATGCTAGCTTTATGTAATGGATGTTGGGAAACAACGTATACTAATCCAAAAACATTGAAAAACGTTGTGCTACACACACAAACATGGAATTTCTTAGTAATCCATAGCTAGCTAGCTAGCTAGGCCATCATTCTTGATCAGGAAAATAGTGTTTCTGAAATAGAAAGCACACAACATATGCACCAAAACAATCATCAAGGCAAAAATGTTGGATATTGTCTCAATGAATATGCATCCAGAAAACATGGACCCCAGGAGCTTTTACAACGAATGATCATATATATATGTATAACCACACTGGTGGGCCGCTGGTTATCTCAAATTGGAAAAACAATGCTAGTTATAATTTAAACTTGTATTTCAATTGACAAGTAAAGAAAACAAGAGTGGCCATGATTTGCAATCAGGCAAATAATACGTGGAAGGTACCGTGGATCCAGTAATGTGGACCCAAAATGATCCTAACTTTTATCTTCTTGTTATTGTTTTTTTTGCACAACAACAACTTGTTTTGCAACTTGTATTATCAAGAAATCATAAGTTAATAATATATAGAAGGGCAAGAACGTTTAACAACGAGAATGCAAATATAGGAGAGTTTATATTATGATGATCATGTGTTGTTTTATTTTATGAACTTTTCTTGACCTTGTGTATTATTACTTAGTGATCCAATGTATTTATATAACTCAATCACATGAAATTACCTTGTTTAGTGTAGAGTTGCAAAACCATGTTGAGTAATTATGGAGAAGAATTATCTATACTGCATAGGTAAAATCGTGTCGGTTATGTATTGGAAGGTTAGGCTCTATAATTATTGGTGAGAAAGTTTGGCATCCATAGATAAATAGCAAGAAAAGCGATTGTTATATTAATAAGATGTGAAGTGTATTTCCATTGGTGGTAGTTATTGTAAATAAAACTCGGCGCCACACTAACCTTTTTGAGGTCATAACACTATAGTATTAAGTGTGCCAATGCTAGGCTTCTTGGGCATTTATGTGGGATTAGATTGAGGCCCATATATGATTTGTTATTGAAGGCCTAAAACTAGTAAACAATCAAGTTGTTCATTTGAGCTATTAGTGAATATGCTTTCTAATCAATCAGTTGGTTATACATAATAATACTAATTTTATTCCTGTAAAATATATTTATTTTAATAAAGATTTTCTTTATCTTTAATATCCATTTATATTTGCTTAATGAATCTAATATTTGATTAATAAATCTAGAGTAAAGATAAAGTCTATCGGATAAAAATACTTTGCATATGAAATTATAAAGTTGTTATAATTATGATATTCCTATTGCATAAAAGTATTTTTTCTAAATGTTTCTGGTCAATATTCTATTAAGATTAAAAATTGATTAGATTTATTGAAACCAATACATATCGTGTTCTTTCCTTTATAAAATGAAGCAATTGCTCTCATAAGTTGAGGTATAAGAAATATCTAGAAGTAATAAGTAGATGCTTGTTAGATGACACACACTAAACTACCACACAAGAATTCTATATGGAAAGATTACTTATGTTTATGTAAAGGCTCACATGACAGTTATGTAATTGATCATTAGACTTCAAATCATTAAGTTATCTTTTTATATAAGAAGTGCTATACTTTGATACTAACTACATGTTGTCTTAATCAAGGGTAACAAATGAGCAACTATTGAGTATAACATAAAATATATGAAGGTATTTGAGTAATTAAGAGAGGATTTATCACCCTAGGTGAATTAAAAAAAATATTTTATTTGTTTTCAAATAGTATTGCTTATGAAATCCTTAGCCAATGTGGAATGAGATTTTTTAAAAAAGTTTAAAATCTTATTTAAAGAATTAGTAGTGTTAAAAACAAATAGATTTAATAAAACAGATATACTTCATGCTATAATGTTTAAATTAGAACATTCATGAAGTGATAATAATTACAATGAGAAAATGATCACTAAAAGGTTAAGTAAAACCGCCTATAAATTTTTTAATATTTATAGGATCATGATATATTGCTAGATATTGTACTTGACCTTCAAATATAAATTAATCAATTATTAAATTGATAATAAATTAATATATTTAATCTTATTTTACTTAGAATTATGGTTACAATCTAAAGAGTATAACTCAATTGGTCAGGTCCTAAATTTATTTTCTAGAAATCACCAGTTCGAGTCTCAACAAAACTCAGGGTCACTAGAAACTTACATGGTCCTTAACTTTAGAACCCGTAGAATTAGTCAAGATATGCACAAGCTGGCTTATAAACCTACGTTAATAATAATAAAAAAAACAAAAAAAAGACCGGATGGCTGCTTGATGTAAACACTTAATGAAAAGAAATTATTAAATTTGTCAGGAGTTGTATTCCATCCTCTTCCAAGAACACAAATGTAGCATGAAAATAATTCGTAAGTCTCGTATTTTTATGAGAGAGAATAGTACAATTCATAGCATATTGAATAATTCATCCTTTATTGAGATTCTAGATTATATTATAATGAACTGTAGATTTATACCTATATATTAACCCACAGTCCTCTGACATGCCATCTTCAAAGGAATAGGAGGATCAGAAAAGGCTCCAGTAGATATTTGCTCAAAAATAAATTTGTTGGCGGCCTCGGTGTAATGAATTCCATCCCAAACGACTCGCACCGAGGGATCATCACATGAGCCCACGGTCATCTGGGTGCCATTTACAGTAATTGTTGCTCCACATCCAGCACTGCTATTGTAGTTATACATGCCTCCAGAGCCACAACATGCTACAAGTGGAAGCTCAAATCCTACAATATGAAACGAAACCACATTAAATATGACCAATTTTTTAAAATAAATACGAGTAAAATATAGAGTTTTACGTACCATGTTTTTTGGGTTCACTGAATAAAGAATACTTCACAGAATAGACATCTACGTATGTGAATGCTGCTGAAGGGAGAACCTTCCTGAGGTGAAGTACGGTCTCTTTCAACTCATAATTAAAGTATTGAGCTACTTCATTGTAAGACTTTGCGCAACCAACGCTGTCTTTTTCAGCAGAAGGAAAATTGGCTAAAATATAACCAAGACAGCCAATCGGTCCTGTATTGTGAATCCAGAATGATCTTGCTCCCGAATTGTATATGCTCTGCATCAAAGTAACTCTGATGTTTTAGATTTATATAATATTTCTACGCGATAAAATGATTGCAAAAGTAGTATAATCTAAACATTGGGTTAAATTAACTCTCTATATTTATTGAGTTATATTTCTGATTACAAGTCTATTTATAAGTCTAAGTTCTCGACAAATAAGAAATTAAACTACTAAAAAAATCATAATATAAATACTAAATGTATTCTTTTAATTTAACTAGTTGACTGTTTCTGAACTAGTCAACCAATTTATTTAATCCAATTGGTCAACTGGTAGTCAACCGGTAAAATGACTTATTTTTTTAGAAAAATTAAAATCTAGTTTATTTTCAATACAAATATCTGGAAAAGGGATATGCATCAGCATACACTCTAAATTACGATTAAGAAAAGTAAACTATGAAATTGAATCTACGTACAAAAACTTAGAATAACAGATGTTGGGGAGGAAAAGGGAATAGAAACTTGTTACCTTAACATCTGTCAAGAATGTATTGACAATGCTAGGAACAGATGCATTCACTTCCTCAACAGACATATTTCCGAAAAATCCAGCTCCAAGATCATTTTGACCAATATCGAATGTGTATAAAGCTTTTTGAAAATATTCCTCCTTGGGCATCAATTGTGCAAATACTCCTCCTACGTACAAATAGATCATGGCTTAACGAGAAATTCAATTTATTGCAAATTATATCTTAATTCATGAACATCAAAATTCCAGATAAGAAGATTAATTAATTAATTAATCAATGCTTACCTTGTTTCCTAATCAACTGTGATCTGGCCTTTAACTGCACGAATTGATTATATTGCACTAGAAAGAAGAATGGACTGAATCCATTATTGGCCGGTATAATCCTAGCTGGCAATCTAATGGTGGATGATGCCGTGGCAAAATTTGCTCCGACAGTGAAGTTGGTCCCCAGAGAGTCGAGGTAAGCACTAAGAAATGAGAGATTCAAACTCTTTGCTGATACATCACAATATATATAGTGGTGAGCTTCAAAATATTTCATATCTTGAATAATCATCTAATAACTTCAAATTTTAAATTAAAATGATTTTTTCACATTTTTATTAACAACTCCAGAAAAAAAGAAGAAGATGAAAATAAATGAATATTGCTCTTCCAAGTCTCAAATTATAGTCTTTTGTAAATGGCAGTTGGGACTGCCCACGAAAAATAAGTGTAAGTGATACAGTGAATTCTCATAAAATTTAAATAATTAAATTCTCAAAATAATAATAATAATTACGAGTCAACTAAACTCCACCAAAGTCTTCAACACAGATCACCAAACAACACATGTTATACCGGCATTTGAAAGTAAGTTTCTCCATAGGGAGAATTAAGAGGAGGGAAGGAAGCAACGAGTCCTCCTGTATCCGAATTTGAGTCGCCAAAGTTAAAGATAGCTGGGAACTCACAACTCTTCAAAGCAGATATCGGGTTCAAGATGGTAAGTAAAGTGAAAAAAACAAGGCAAAAAGAAGAGATATTTGTCATGGATAATCTAGTGGTAGAGAACTACGCAAGGAATTTTGAGATGAGAGCTAGGTAGAGAGGGGAAGATTATTTTATGCAGCGATGTTATTTCTATGGTTTATTAATGCCAACATTTCGCAGTCATGTAAGACCTTTCAAACCTAGGTTTATGGTCAATTTGTACATGAACGTATTTGTATCGGCAAGACATATTCAATGATGAGTGCAGAAAGAAGATTAATTCATGCACCGACATTCGTGCCTCGTACTCAACACGGCTGACTAAGTGTTGACTAAGAGATTATTAAATTTGAAAATAGTAGATTATATTATATAGGATGTTGTAAATGTGCGAGCAAGGTTACAGGTGAAGGAATTGCTACCTACTTATTTAATTTGAGGTTATTAAAAAACTCAGGTGTATTGATTTTATAAAAAATTATAGTGTTATACGTTTAAAAGTTTTTATGGATTTTTAATTGCTGGCCAGTTTATGACTCGGGATAAAAATTTATTCTTAAGAATAAATTTGATGTTTTGAATTACTAATTATTAAATAATATTTATATATTCTTATTTATTAAGAGTATAATAGTACTATCAGTTTAACCTATATATACTTTATTTGTATTTAGGTTAAGACTATGCACTCATAATATACAAATTATTCAGAATTCTAATCTTCTTTTTGTGTTTGATCTTAATTTACTTTAATATGGTATCAGAGCTGGTTTTATGGAACGAAACTTAATCCCGAACACAACTTCACGAATCCAACTTTGTGATGAGTTTCTGCTTCTGCAATTTGGTATTTGCATTCAGTTTCTGTAATTATTTTGGTATTTCATCAAGAAGATATTTGTTTAGTTTCTGCAATCTCTGTTCAGTTTCTGCAAATTGGTATTTTGTTTTCCGCTGCTTTTGCATTCTGGTTCTCTATGACTGTTGATTATGGCTACTGAAAGAGATGATTTACTTCAGTCTGTGAGTGTGAAGTTGGATGGGAAGAACTATTCGTATTGGAGTTATGTAATAAGAAATTTCCTTAAGGGTAAGAAGATGTGGAGGTATGTTAGTGGAACTTATATGATACCTAAGAATATTAAGGAGGGGGATGCTGTTTTGATAGATACATGGGAAGCAAATAATGCAAAGATTATTACTTGGATCAACAATTCTGTTGAGCATTCGATAAGTATGCAGTTGGCAAAGTATGAGACAATAAAAGAGGTTTGGGATCATCTGCAAAGGTTATTCACACAATCAAATTTTGCAAAACAATATCAATTAGAGAATGACATATGAGCCCTTCATCAGAAGAATATGGGTATTTAAGAGTTTTATCATGTTATGACAAATCTTTAGGATCAATTGGCTCTTACAGAATCAGCAGAATTAAAGGCATGTGGTGCTTATATTGAGCATAGAGAGCAACAAAGATTGGTACAGTTTTTAACAACACTTCGCAGTGATTTCAAAGGACTTAGAGGTTCAATTCTGCATCGTTCTCCACTGCCTTCTGTTGACTCTGTTGTTAGTGAGTTATTGGCTGAAGAAAAACGTCTTTTATCTTATTTTGAAAAGGAAATTCTTTCTGCTTCAAATCCTTCTGTACTAGTAGTACTTTCTAAGCCATTCTCTAATCATCAGAACAAGCCTTACACAAGGGTTGGCTTTAATGAGTGCAATTTTTGTAAGCAGAAAGGTCATTAAAAGGCTCAGTGTCTTAAGTTGAGATAACATAATCAAGCTTAGAAGTCTGGCAATCAGTCTAATGCTCATACACCATCTCAGGGTTATAAACCACCATACCACAATACTACATTAGTAGCTTTCCCAGGTTCTATTACCGATCCTAATACTTTGGCCGAGCAATTTCAGAAGTCTCTCTCTTTGCAGCCAAAAGTAATGTCCACTTCTTCTTCCATAGGTCAATTACCTCATAGTTCCCTAGGTATGTCACATTCTGAATGGGTCTTGGATTCTGGTGCTTCCCATCATATGTCTCTAGATTCCTCATCTTTTACTCTATATCCCCTTTGTCCTCTATTCCTATTATGACTGCTGATGATACTCCTATGCCCTTAGTAGGTGTTGTTTTTGTTGTCACACCTTACTTAATGTTTATTTTATTCCAAAACTCAAATTGAATCTTGCATCTGTTGGTCAAATATGTGATTCTGGTGATTATTTAGTCATGTTTTTTGGTTCATTTTGTTGTATACAGGATCTGCAATCTCAGAAGCTGATTGGGACAGGCCATAGGGAGAATGGACTATATATTTTGGATGAGTTAAAAGTGCCAGTTGTTGTTGTTGTTGTTGCTACTACTACTACCGTTGATTTGTCTTCCTTTCGTTTGAGTCTTTCATCTTCTAGTTTTTATTTATGGCATTCCTGTCTAGGTCATGTTTTGTCTTCTCGTTTGAGATTTCTGGCATCCATAGGAGCTATAAAAAATTTGAAAACTTGTGACATTTTTTATTGTAGTGAATGTAAATTGGCAAAATTTTATGCCTTACCTTTTTTTACCACCCAATTATTTACCCATGTTTAGATAAATGTTCAAAAAAAAAAATAATAAATAAAAGTTTACGTGTGGCGATAACATAAAGCATCAGGGCTAATATTAATGAAGCAATATGTCAAGGAGATAATTACTACAATATAAAATATCATAGATATATGATTTGATTCGCGTTGGTTATGGAAGACAATCTCTGCAATATAGAATACCATATATATAGGATTTGTTGGTGCTGATTATAAAAGACAATCTTTACAACAATTATTGCAATATTTTCTTGAATAGCATGTGTAAAGATTTTCTATATAAGTGAACCTCCAGCCATAATAAAAAGAGAGGAGAAAATTTACACAAGACAATTTTTAGAGAGAGAGATTAAGGGCAACCACAAAAAAACTAAACCTAATATTTTCTCTAGGCCGAAACCAAGTCGCGCCCCCACCCTTGGCCTTTGATTTTTTTTCACACCGGTCGCCCCCTTCCTTTACAAAAAACAGAGACCGGCCTCCCACCCATTTTACACAGACCTTCCCCAACCTCTGCTCCTTTTTGCCTTTCCCTCTCCAAGCCACAACAACCACATCTTGCTCTCCCTCACGAGATCTCCCCTCCCTTTCACCATAAACAAACCAGAGCCCCTCAGTATGCTCCCAACCAACAGGTCCTCCCTTCCTCTTTCCTTTTTTTCCATGTCGGCATCACCTATAAACCCGCCGACAACGAGCCACGTCCCTCCACCTCTGTAGTCCAGCCAGATTTTCCTCCTCTTACCCATAGCCCACCATCACCAGACCTTCCCTCTCTGTGGCTCAGCCGTCCCCAGCTCTTCCCCACACACACCATGAACACCAACATCCAATGTTCCTTTTTTCCAGATTGCGCCTACCATAGCAGCTACAGCGGCCACAGGCCAACGGTTTTCATCGTCAGCTGCATCAACGCTTTCTTCATCTAGCATCGGCCAGACCCGATAAAAGCCTAGTCGCTGACGACCTCTTGGTCTTGCCGTCACCTGAAACAGAGATGAAAGGGAAAGAACAAGAAAAGAACATATCTGTAGAGAGGAAAGCTGATCTAAAACGGTGAAGAAGAGAAAGAAAGAAAAAACTTAAAATCAACTGCTATTTGTGTGTTTTACTCTTATTGCAGGTGATAGTGATCTTCACCGCTAGCGAGGGCAGTGAAGAGGGAAGGAATCCATTGTAGATCTCCCCTGTTGTTTTTTCCGAACAGCACGTGGGTTCATGCGCCGCCACTGTTCCTGCATTCCTAGAAGTGTTCCTCTGTAATTCTTGAATTGTATAGTATGTGTTTAGATTTGTTTTGAATTTTTGTTATTTGTAATTACATATGGGTGTATGAGAAAAACATAATAAAAAGGGATGTGTGTGTTTGTAATTTTTTTTATGTATGTTGTTAAATTATAAAATCAAAAAGATTTAAAAAATTGAATGTTTTAATTTTAATTATAAAATCAAAAAGTATTTTAGGAACAAATAAAATTATGTTGTATTTCTCATGACAATGTAAGAACATGTTTTTATATATTTTTTGGGATTTAATAACTGATTTATTAAAGCCTTAAGAATTTGATTAATATGTGGTTTTTTAACTTTAATTATGATTAAATGTAATGTTTGTGTTTTTTGAAGAAGAAAATATAAAAAATATTTTTTTTGTGTGTTGCATACGGCCAATACCCTAACATGTTTTGAATGTTCTTTTTATATAAAAAAATATTGGAAGTTTTGAAAATATGTTTTCACATGAATTTCTTAAACACAAAAATTATTTTCTTGCATTTTTGGATTTTACAACATGTTTGTAAAACTTCAAAGGGTGTTGGCCAATATTCCAAAAAATAAAAAAAATCTTATTTTAGGGAGAAATCATCTAGTATTCACCATTAATATTTGGATAAAGAAATCCTAGATGGATGAATATCCAAAATATTATTGGAAATAACTTGTTATTATTCACTATTAATATTTGGATAAAGAAACCCTTAGTGGTAAATATCCAAAATAATTTTCTAGAAATAATAAGTCACCACACATCCTTGAAAGAAGTCTTGATTATAATCAAGGACACTTCAATTTTTAACTCCACGTTTTACGAGTCGTGAGAGTATGAAATACTAAGGTAAAAATAGGCTTTTAAAGCTACCTGAATTTCCTTAGATTTCTAAATTTTTATCCCTCTTCCTTGCAATTTACGAGTCATAAACTCTTGAAATACTAAGGGAAAATGAGCTTTTAAAGCACATGGAATCTCCTTGGATTTCTATCTTAATAAATTTAGTTTGAATCAAACCTAGAAAAAAACTGATGGGATTACAAAACACTAACACCATATCAATTATAAAGCAAACCAAACACCGAGCAGCTTACCTTGGGTAGGGCGTACTAGGGGTGCTAATATCTTCCCTTTACACAAACAATTCCTTGCCTTAGAATCTCTGAAAGACCAATTAGGGTTCCTAGTGATCAAAATACTAGATGGCGACTCCAAAGAACCAATCAAGCAAAACAAACGAAAAATCACCATCGGACACCGTGCCGAGTATGTGCGACAGAATGACGACTCCACTAGGGACCTTTTGACTAAGCTTGGTAATTGGCTTTTTTATTCTGCTATGTGTTTTTTTTTTTTTTAACAATGAATGATACTTTTTTTAAAAGCTTTAACATGCATCTTCACATTTTGTCATATATAGTGTATTCATTCATCACTTTATTATTATTTTCTTTTTTGAGAGCACACAAATTAAATTTTAAATTAAGTAGGGGACTAACAACTTGCCTTATGGCTTAAGTCAAGGTTTAAGTTTGTGTAAACCCTAACTCTTTGTTGAGTGTTTAGACTAATAGTGATTGGTACATGTGCCATCCCACCATCTGCTGAACCCCCATATTGCCTTTATGAGAGTGATCACTAGGACAACAAGAGACCCTTTTTAGAGACCAAGTAGTAGACCTACCCTATATCTCACATAAAGGAACTAGAACCTATCCTTAGGATGTA